>JAMKFB010000083.1:427773-476888 GCA_036247105.1 Cirrhinus mrigala
TTCCATACTAACCAAACCAGTTCCAGATTGTAGAAAGAGCTGCTATTTTAGCGATAATGTTATATTCCTCCTCAATTTCATGTCTGTCTTTGTCTCACACAGAAATGTGTCAACAACTAGACTTTATCTTCATTATCGCGGGAGGACTAATTCTTATTGTGGGGAGAATTTATACTGGTATATTGCAAACAATAAGATATTGCCCATCCCAAGGTTTTTTTTTTTTTTTTCCTATATGATTTCAGACGCAGCCAGTAAATTATTTTACAAATTGGTTCAGTTGATTAAAGTCAGAAAACTTCAAGTCAGTATCCACCTTATTTTTCAATGCGTAAGTAAGCTGTTTTCAGGTAATGTGTTAAACATCCGGTTCATAATCCGCCATAGGGAAATAACGAGAAGAGCATCGAAATGCAGTAAACGGTAGAACAGTTTGCACTACAAACCAGTGTGTTCATAATTAAGATAATACATTAAAATAATATGGTAAAGACACACCAGTTTGCAATATCAAGCAGCAAATGAGCTTTTTGTGCAGCTAAAAATAGCTGGAAGTGGATGAGACCGGAAGCCAGACACAAAAAAATGTACAAAAGGCTGCACCCACACTTATGGGAAAAATAAGGTGGATACTATAGTGCTGTCATAATGAATCAATGAAGCAACCCAGTGCTCAGCGCCCTCTACAGGTGAATCCTCAGCTACAATACTCTAGGTTCACATGAGTGCTTCCTCATCTACTACATCTTTAGTGCTTTGATGCTTCGAAAGCTTGTACTTCCGGGATTGTGTGTGTCAAATAAATGTAATTCATGTCAATGGATAGCTTTGTCCAGGTATTACATTCACAGTTCAACAATATCAGCTAAATCTGCCTTTCTACAAATGTCAGAGCATCAGGTCTGTGACATCAGCACTCGACTGTCTGTTTCTCATTGGAGTCACATGATCACACAGTCAACAACACTAGAGAGATGCTGCTGTGAGTTTGGTCACGTCTTGTTTTCTCACCTCTCTCAGCACTGTATTTATCGCCATATTAGGAGTTTAAACAAGATAACCAATGACAAGAGAGCAGTGATACAAAGGCAAAATAAGCATTTTTTTATTCCCTTAATTCCCCAGGCACAGATAAATATACATAACAAGCATCTCTACAGACTGACTTAAATTTTCTCTCAGTTGAAGTTTGGCTTCTTGTCTTTATTCTGATGTCGTCCCTGTGAAACATTTAGTTTAAAACTCTTCTTCTGCTGTATGCTGTGAAGTGTCACATCCTCCTCCTAAAATATAAGGTGTTGGCCATATAAATACCCCATTATCAGTTTCTTCCTGATCATTTGTAGTGCTGTCACTGGTCATGAGTGTTTGTCGAAATGGGTAAGGACATGATATTTTAATAATTCTGTAGACTGATTATCGTCAAATATATTGTGTGTGCTTGACCGGGGCTAGTTGTCACATGTGGAAATTCCCGGTATATAGGTACACTGGACTGTTTTTTTTTCCCCTAGATAAAATGATATTGATTTAAATATTTTACATGATCTTCTAGCTCAAATGCGGTTGTGGTTAAAATTTCTCTTTATCTGTTGAAAAGATGTGGATTTTTTTTTTATATGTAAGTCTGTTGAAAAGACCAGTATATGCTGTGTTTTAGATGTCAACAGCTTTTATCGTATATCAGGGGTGGGGAACCTTGATGCTGGAGGGCTGCTGTATATGGAGTTCGATTTGCACTGGCAAGAAAGGGGAACCTCATAGAAACCAGTTCATCCAACAGCCAGTCTCAATAAACACTGGCATCTAAACAGTCAAAAAACTAATATGTACATATTTAAAATTACAGTAAGAGTTTAAAACGCTCTTTAAAAAAATAAAACTACATTTGTTGTAGGTGTTGCTATGCTGATGTTGGTCAGAATGGCTCTTCCTCATCCTCTGATCTTTCTTATCATGATTCACAGTGAGTGACCGCAACTTTTTAGAAACACTAAAAAGAGAGATTCTGCTTTTTTTCATGAAGTGGATACCCATTTGTTCAGTATGAATTCTGTGTTTAAGGGGTTTCTAGCACTGATTGTGGTGTGAGTTTGTAACGAGTGAAAATGTTGTAGCTCCGTTAAGAGCAGAGCTCTATTCTGTGAACAGCCTGCAGCCACATATGCCACGAGTACCGCATGTGTGCAGGTCCGATGGTTTTACTTTTAATTTCTGTTGCTCATGTAAGTTGTCTTCTTTTAATAAGTAACGCTGTTGCCAGGAGAATAAACCTTGAGATGTGGAATGCGACCTGTGTGCGGTTTGGCTGATTTCTGCTGCAACTTGAGTTAGGCGAGCTATCCCTTAACCCTGACTCAGCACGTTACAAGTTACAGTCATTCACACATCTGTGCACTGATAGACTCATCAGTGATAAAATGTACTGCACATGTAGCATGTATTAATGCCTTTCTCACCCATATGTGAAATGTTACACTGGCCCTTTAAGAAACTTAAGCGTGTGGCTGTCTGGAAGTGTAGCGAGAGTTTTTAATTTAAAATTTTATAAAGCAGATTGGATGCTCTTCATGCACTGGAGAATTGTGGCCATTAAGACATGAAAGTGCAAAATATTGAGAAATAGTCACTCATAGTGAGTTATAAACTCTTTCTCAGTGTTTAGGTGATCTGGAGTGGATGTCAAGTCAGTGTCTGTCAGGATGTGCCTGCGAGGGGAAATCAGTTTGTGTTATTATACAGCAACAGGTTTGTGAACAAACGTGTCTTAAAACATTCTCAGCAGAGCCACAAAGCGATGAGTTCACCATGGAAACGGATGCTAAGAAAAAGCGCCACCTAACTTGTGGTTCTTGAAACATAACCTCCAAAGCTGCTCCAGATAATTTGGTATGACTGCTTATACACCCTGAAAGACCCCCCAGAATGCAAACACACTGGAGAGGTTGCCAAATTTGTTTTGCCAATACCTTATGACAGTTTTAACTGTGAGTGCTGAGAGAAAATAGACATGTGGTGAGAGAGTGTGAGAACAGTCAGTGTCAGTGGTGTGAGAGTTGTCAGCTGTCCCATCTCTCACAATGTCAGAGCAACAGGTCTGTACATCTCTCATTGGGGTCACATCACACTATTAACACTGCGTTTCCTAAGGAACCAAGAAAATAACCGATTGCATATTTGATACACATTTGTAATTAATAGCAGTTTTTTTTTTTTTTTTTTTAATATACTGTATATAAAAGGATACCAATGTTGCTTCCTCATATGATTTTTTATCATATGATGAGATCTTCTAAACTGTTAATTCTGATGCTGGTCTTGTCATGCTGGTATGACATCTCTGGTTAGCTTGTGAAACTGTTAATATGGGCATAGATACAGTTTCCTCTGTAGTGAGAGAGGTGAGAAAACAAGACGTGTCCAAACTCACAGAAGCATCTCTCCAGTGTAGGGGTTTTCAAATCTGTCCTAGGACCCCATGACTGCACATTTTAGATGACTCCCTTATTAGACGACACCCAACACCCATCAAGCACACCGGATTCAACTGATCAGCTCATAAAGACTCCAAGGTCTCAAATGGGTGTGTCAGATACAGTAAGACAAACATCAAAAGCGTGCAGTGGTAATAATAAGTAATAATACTTCTTTACAGTACTTGTGTTTATGGGAGTATTTGTTCTTTACTTGAGATTTTATATTTCAGCCTACTTTTAATTTTACTCCATTACATTTTCTTATTAAAATGTATATTTTTACTACGATACATTTCCCTGAAGCATATTTGTTACTTACAACAAAATAGTAAGAAGTCAAAATAACACTGACTACATGAAAGCAGGTTTGACGAATCAGTTGTCTGGTGCTTGCCACGCTGCAAAATCCTCATTGTTAAATTAGCACTGTTCAGTGTTTATATAATCCACACTACAGAGTGTTAAAATGAACACTGAAGTAGTGTTAAAGTTAATTACGCAATTAAGAAATTCATTGAGTGATGATTGAGCGTTATTGAAGACACCGGATGTTAACAAGCAGAATCACCAAAGAAGAAAATCACAATTTAGCACCATTAGAGTGGTCAGTGTTTACTTTAGTTGAGCTCTTGATTCTTGACTTTTTAATATAACATTTTATTTGGCTGCTATAACTAAATTAGAGCATCAGGTGGTGATGATTATGTTTTAACATAATCATTATATGACATGAATCAATGACACAATATAAAAATTGATTTTTTTTTTCTGGGTGCATAACATGGGTTGAGGAAACTTTGTACTAACAAACAGCGAAAATATTTTTGCTTAAAGGGATCACGACATAGGTATTTTTTTATTATTTTTTTTTTATTATTTTAATATGTTGTTGAGGTTTACGCTTAATGTTTATAAAGTTTGTTTTTTTTTTCTTCATATAAATAAATAAATATATATATATATATATATATATATATTTTTTTTTTTTCTTAAAATTATTATTATTCTGACCCTTTGTCTGAAACAACCTGTTTTAAGGAGGGTGTGCTTTAAGGCATGTCAGTAATCTGCCATGGTCTCATCCACTTCCAGCTATTTTTAGCTGCACAAAAAGCTAATTTTGCTGCTTGATATTGCAAACTGGTGTGTCTTACCATATTATTTTAATGTATTATTTAATTATGAACACACTGGTTTGTAGTGCAAACTGTTTTACCGTTTACTGCACGATATTCTTCTCGTTATATGGCGGATTATAAACCGTACACCTAACACATTACCAGAAAACAGCTTAGCTCCACATTGAAAAATATTGATACCATAAAAAATAAACGATCAACGATCGTCTTTATTCTCCACTCAGTCTCAGTGGTGCAGATGGTATTTGATTTGCATTGCAGAAAAAGGAAGCTAAGGGCACATAAATATAGCGTAACCACACATTATCTCTACACCAACAGCAATGAGCCTGACTAAACTGTAATATTTACATGTTGTCCTGTAAAATATTATAAAAAGTTTAAAACAAACTAAAAATAAATTCATGACCTCTAAAATAAGCCACTGTAAATTTATTTGTAGGTGTTGCTATGGTGATGTCAGCAAGAATGGCTCCTCCTCTTCCTCTGATCTTCCTACTCATGATTTACGGTGAGTCACTACAACAAAAACACTAAAGGGAGATTTTGCATGAAGCTTTCCCCTCAATAGCCTTGATGCAAAACCTGCTATTATTTTGTTAACTATATGAATTGTGTGTTTCAGGGGTTTCTAGTGCTGACTGGGGTGTGAGTTACAGTCATTCACACATCTGTGCTCTAAAGGACTCATCAGTGATAATGAGCTGCACTTATACATACCCTACTGGATATCAGATCATAAAAGTGTACTGGACCAAAGACGATAAAAGGGGTGAAGAGCCTCCAGATCTGTCTCAAGGTCTTGAATACAGTCAGAGGCTTCAGTATCTGGGAGATAAACAGCAGAACTGCACCGTCAGACTGAATCATGTGACACAGAAAGATTCACACATGTACTATTTTAGATTTATCACTGATAAACCTGATGGAAAATGGACTGGCACTCCAGGAGTGTCTCTTACTGTCACAGGTGACTTTCATGAGGTTTCACTCTTCTTCTGTGCATTATGTTGAATAATAATGAGTGTATGACAGCAGCACTAGATATAATGTGTGTGTTGTGTTCAGATCTTCAGGTGGAGTCTCCTGAGAGAGTAACAGAGGGAGATTCAGTCCGTCTGACATGTAAAAGCAGCTGCACTCTGACTGACAGAGCAACATTCATCTGGTACAGAAACTCACAGCCATTAACTGAGAGAAGAGACAGAAACAATGAACTCCTGCTGCAGTCAGTCAGAAGAGAGGATGCAGGCAGATATAGCTGTGCTCTACATGGACACACTTACATCTCTCCTGCTCTTCATCTCAATGTCATGTGTAAGTACAGATTAATTTGTTCTATTTAATAACTTACAGTTTATGTTTGGAAGTACACATTTCTTCATTTTTCTTCTTCTTTTTTTAGACCCACCCAGGAGTGTCTCAGTGTCCATCAGTCCATCTGGTGAAATAGTGGAGGGTGATTCAGTGACTCTGATCTGCAGCAGTGATTCAAACCCTCCTGCAGAAATCAGCTGGTTTAAAGGAGGAACGTCTGTAGGATCTGGAAGAATCTACAACATCTCAAAGATCAGCTCTGATCACAGTGGAGAATACAAGTGCAAGTCCAGAAATGAACATGGAGAGAAATACTCTGATGCTGTGACTTTAAACATTATGTGTGAGTATATTATAAAATTGGTTACACTTTATTTTACAGTACGTTTGTTAATTACCTGGTGTGGATTTCATTAAAGACTTTTGATTTCATCTTTACCTTTGTGCAAATTCATTCAACACGTTACCCGTGACCAGACCTAGAACAAAGAGTAGCGGCGTGTTTCCCCGCGTTTGTTTTTTTAAAGTAGACGATCAACAGGGTCCAAAGTGGTGATGACGGAGGGAGTAGCCAAGGAGGAGCCAGGCGGGACCCAGGCCGCATCCATGATGGTAACCCACGGTTGAGCCGACTGAGGAAGGAGCCATGGTGGAGGAAGAGCTGACGACTTTAGAGGGCCGACTGGCGCCAGCAGAGTAGGCAGTGGAGCCGCCCAAGGCGGAGGCAGAGAGCCGATGAGCCAGGGCAAAGCTGAGGATCCAGATGGCCGAGGTGGAGCAGGTGGCTTCGGCAACCGAGGCATAGGTGGAGATCCTCGTGTTTGTTTTTTGTTTTTTTTTTAAAGTGGATGATCAACAGGGTTTTCTACGTTAAAGGCATGATTGTTATTCTGAGCGTGGGCCTCGGAGGCTAGAGGCGGAGTCGAGGGATCCTCCAGACTCAACGGCTGGAGGTGAGCCCACGCCACAGATGGTGAGCTGACCGTGAACAGAAGGGGTTGACAGAATCCAGCGGAGAGGGTGTTGAAGAAGGGAACAGGTCAATGAGAGGAGGCGGAAGAGGGAGGTTGGGTGGGATATTTTCCCAGTTTAACAGTTCGGGTGATGAGTATCTCTGAATGAAAGCCAATTAAATTTCCCAGGTCTAAATCATGCTCACCCCCAGCAGTGGCGCCATGGACGGGGCTTTCCATTGCTCCCGAGATCTCCACAGCTATATCCACCATCGCTTGTGCTGTCAGCTCTCACACCTGGTCAGACATTTGGGGCTCTGGCTCCGGGTCGATATTTCGCTCTGTCACTCCTGATGGCGATGACTCAACGACCGTGGCAGGCTCTGGCTCTCTGTCTGTGGTGGGACCCTCTGGGTCTGGCTGCGAGACATCTGCAAGGTGTGACTGGACGCTGATGTTACAGCCTACATCCCCTTCGTCCGCAGTGAGTGTGAATCCATTCACCCACAGCACGGAATTGATGTAGTCTTTCAGGGTCCAGTGCAGATCTCCCCTGGGCAGGACGACGCGGATGTTGTCATCCAGGCCACACCAAAATCCCTCCTTCAAACAGATGTCGTCGCAGCTGGCACGGTGGCAGGTGTTGATAAACTCCCCCACATAGTCCTCCAGATTATGTCCGTTTTGGAAAATAAAAAAATGAAGCCCATCAAGCATTGTGTTGCCCCTCCTTAGGGCAACGTTAATGGATGCGATATCCATGAACAACAACACAAAATAAACAACTAAACCTTTAAAAAAAAAAAAAAAAAAACGCAGAGAAACACGCCGCTACTCTTTGTTCTAGGTCCGGTCTTCTGTCACGGTTAATGTGTTGAATGAACTCGCATGAAGGTAAAGATGAAATCAAAAGTCTTTAATAAAATCCACACCAGGTAATCCACAAAAGGAACACAGCAAAACATGTACACATTGATGAGACCGGATGACAAACATTGAACTGAATGCAACTTATAAAGGGCTGTTAATGAGAGACAGACAGGTGATAACGATAAACTAATCAGGACACAGGAAAAATCAAATATGGGGACATGAGGGAGAAACCAACACAAACAGTCCTGGGGTCTGACAACATGTACTTGCAGTCTACTTACAGTGTACATACTCAGAAAAGTACTAGGTAGTACATGGTAACTCCATGGGTTAAGGTTAGGTTTAAGGTATCTTCAGCTTTAGTACCAAGTAATTATCCAGTTATTGTACAAGCAGAACAGGACAGTAAAATAAATAAAGCACTACCATAAAATCTGTGACATCTCTATTATTGTAATTTTAAAGGGTCATGAAACCCCCTGTTTCAGCACTGCTTAGTTCTAACCAGAGTTTTAAAAAATGCTGCAAAAGTGGGTGTGGTGCACTGTGGGGGAAAAGGGGAGAGAGTCATTTTTGAATTCAGACAGTTTCATTTCGCTCCCTTTGAGCTAACAACATGAATAAATGCACAGCCATTTACACACTGTATAGAAAACATATATATGAACATGCTGTTCCGCCTCTATTAACTTTTAAAGCTTATTTTGGGCCGTTTACAATCCTTTTGATGGACTGCGTCATGGAGTTGTAAAAAAATTACACTCACTATATGAATGAATCGCGTTTGTGCCGAACACTTGCAAAGCAAACAACAACAAAAAAAAAAACACTCTCCTTCGATCCATGAAAGTTTCTCTCAGTTAATATACGCAATCTCACAGTCTGAAGCGTCTGTCATAGCAAATCAACACACACTGTCGTGAATAATTAGGCGAAGCGTCTTCTCATAGGATTAGAACACACAGCCTCATGAATAGTTATTAGACACTGACGAGTCATCAAAGTACTATAGTCTGTTGCCACATCACCGCAATGTAGATTTTAAACCCGGAAGATGAAAATAGTGCAAAAAAGCAACAAACAGAATCACCGAATGAAAGAGAAACACAAGAATCAGCCACAGTCAAAGAAAAAATGAACTTAAATAAATGAAGACATTAAATCTCTGATTAAACAACTCCACAAACAACATTACAGTTTGACTTGATTACTGTCATATATCTACAAATATTATTTGAAAACATCTAAACAGAAGTTAAGATGTTTTATTTATTTATTTATTTATTTTTTAAAGTTTCAATTGACCTCACCATCATGGCGATCAGGGTTTACTTTAGTTTGACTCTTGACTTTTAATTTTTTTTAATGTTGTTATTTATTTTTTTTTTTTTGGCTGCTGTAATTGTGTGTATGAAGCACATCTATTGCAGCAAAATAATAAAAAAAAAAAGAAATTTTATTTGGTGTTTTTGGTTAATTTTTATTGGTTGTGGAATCATTATCATCCAGTGGCCTGATGCACTGATTTCATGCAGTGGTTAGTCTATTATTTTCATATTGTTTACAACAGGCATATAAGCTATTATGGATGTTTATTTTATACACTAAACCTTGAAATCTACGGCATCCCTTTGACACACACAGACATCAAGAATCAGCATTTAAATCTCAACAATGGTGACATTCAACAGCTGCATGCTGGGTAGCAGCAGAGTACAAAACTCACCCATGACTTCCAGCATGCAGCTGTTGAATGTCACCATTGTTGAGATTCATATGCTGATTCTTGATGTCTGTGTGTGTCCAAACAATGCTGGTGGTTTTAATATAGTAATAGTAACATTTCATACAACTACTGTTAATATCATGAAACTAACAGATAAACCACTGAATGATATCAGCAAATCAGGCCACTGGATGACGATTACACCATCAATAATAGTTAACCAGAAACATTTAATAAGACTCTTTTTTTCTTCTTTTTTTGTGCTATAACAAATGTGCTCTCCAAACACAATTACAGCAACCAAAGAAAAAAAAAAAAACTATATTAAGAAAGTCAAGGGTCAAGAGCCCAACTAAAGTAAACCCTGTTTGCCATGATGGTGAGGTTAAATGAAACGTTTTTTTTTTTTTTTTTTTTTTTTTTAATAAAACACCTGTTTAGACGTTCTCAAATAATATTTGTAGATATATGACAGAAATCAAGTCAAACTGTAATGTCGTTTGTGGAGTTGTTTAATCAGAGATTTAATGTCTTCATTTATTTAAGTTTATTTTATCTTTGGCTGTGGCTGATTCTTGTGTTTCTCTTTCCTTCGGTGATTCTGCTTGTAAACAGCAGGTGTTCATCATTATTGGTCAATCATGACATAATGATCTCCTTAACTCCAACACTGTGTCAATGCTACTTGAACACTCTGTAGTGTGGAAACACATGAACACTGAGCAGGCTTTGTTTAACACTGGGAGCTATTACATAAACTTTACCCGTTTCATTCACGTATGACTGATGCATTTGAATCACATTAAGTTTAACTGATTTGTTTAAATTAAAACTGTAATCTAAATGCATAAGAATTTCGTATGTAATTGAATTACATAAAATTTAAGTTTAGGCTGAAACATTTTTTTGAGTGGTACTTGCAGCCTACTTACAGTGTACATACTTAGAAAAGTACTAGGTAGTACATGGTAACTACATGGGTTAAGGTTAGGTTTAAGGTAGCTTCAGCGTTAGTACCTAGTAATTACCTGGTTATTGTAATTGATATAATAAGTACATAGTATGTAAAAGCAGAACAGTAAAGTAAATAAAGTGCTACCATAAAATCTGTGATATCTTTATCATTATAATTTTAAGATCACATTACTGAACACACTTTTTCTTTTAGACCCACCCAGAAGCGTCTCAGTGTCCATCAGTCCATCTGCTGAAATAGTGGAAGGTGATTCAGTGACTCTGATCTGCATCAGTGATTCAAACCCACCTGCTCTGAACTTCAGCTGGTTTAAGGAGGATGAATCCTCAGCTGTTGGATCTGGACAGAGTTTCAGTGCACTACCGAGTGGACGCTTCTACTGTGAGGCTCACAATCAACATGGATCTCAGAGATCAGATGCTGTTACTGTCACTGTTAAGGGTAGAACAGCTAATTTACTTGCATGACTCCTTCTAAAGTGAAGCAAATTAATGTGTTCAGGTGTTTCAAACTTTTGTCTCTGTTGTAGGACGTCTGGTGATATTGTACATATCCATTGGAGTGATTTGTGGAGCTGCAGTTATCATCACAATGTTGCTGATTTGGTAAGATGGGTGTAGTATTTGATTGCAGGTTCTTAACCTAATTTATAACCTAGTAAAAGAAAAATCTAATTGTAACTTTCTACAAATATTGATTTTGTTAAAAGATCTTTTTCATCTTAGAAATCAAATGAAACTAAATGAGAACAACAGCAGGCTGAGCAATGAAATATTATAGAAATGCATTTGAGTCCAATATTTTTTTACTACAGCATATTAATTTTCCACTCTTTTGTGTAACATATTCATTCTTTTTTTAAGGAGAAGCAGAATGAAAAAGAGAAAAGACACATTAAGAACTCAGGTGAGAAAAATGAGTTTAGTAATCAACAGTATCATCAGTAAATGAACTAGTAACCAAGGGACTAAAAGTCTGAATGCAGTTGTGACTTAATATTGTGAGTTTATAAGCATTTGTTGTTGTTGTTGTTGTTTTGTTTTTTTTCTCTCCTAATGCACAACAAAAAGCCCAGTGTTAAATTAACTCTGCTGGGAGTTGTTTTGGCTCCACACTCAAGAGTGTTAAAAGTAACACTGAAGAGTGTCAAATTAACACTGAAGCAGAGTTAAAGTTAATGAGATAATTAGTGATTAATTAAGTGATGATTGATCATTATTGGAGACACCTGATGTTAACAAGCAGAATCACCAAAGGAGAAAATCACAATTTTTAAGCAACCATTATAGTGGTCAGTGTTTGCATTAGTTGGACTCTTGATCCTTAAATTAGATTTTGTTTGGCTGTTGTAACGGAGTTATAACAGCCAGGTAAAGTGGAGAAAAGGCAACCATGTGGCATTAATTTTGTTTTGCCATAACCTTTGTATAGTGATCTGAAAAACTGAGTTAAGTTTTCTTTACTGAGTACATCAATTTTGTGAACAATATAATATCTATTATCAAACAAATGTTTTCAAAACTTAATTTGATCAAAATGCTATTTAACTAAAATACACAGACATGATGGATCAGTGTGAGAATCACAACAATGGTGACCATCAAAAAATGGCATGTTGTAGCCAATCAGAACTCATCCATGGTTCCAATCATGCATGAATAAATTATGACTTGAATTGTCTTTGCAATTTCTTTTATTCTTACTATTTTCTTTTCTTGTTTTTGCTGTTTTTATGTGCTGTTTAGTAGCTTGTTTTGCAATGTTCAGAGTTGATCTGTTTATCTGAATATGCCGTTTGTCACCGTTGTTGAGATTCATATGCTGGTTCTTGATGTCTGTGTGTGCCTGAACAAAAGACTTCTTCAGATTTTTTTTTTTTTTAATCAAAACAGCTTCTAAAAAATCCTTCCAAAATATATATAAAAAAATGCAGACTTGCAGGTTGTTTGAAGTCTAATCTTTGAAACATAATTCCAAAAAGAAGATATAACTCACAGATTATACTCAAATCAAATAATGATTACATAAAAACATAACCACCATCACCTGATGATTTGTGCTTTTGGCTTGTCCAGCTGTTATAAGTTGGTTATAGCAATCAACCGAAATGTAACGTCAAACATGTAAGTGTTAAGAGCCTACTAATACAACTAATACAAACACTGACCACTATGATGGTGACATAAAATGTGATTTTCTCCTTTGGTGAGTCTGCTTGTTAACATCAGGTGTCTTCAATAATGATCAATCATCACTTAATTAATCACTAATTAGCTCATTAACTTTAACTCTGGTTCAGTGTTAATTTAACACTCTTGAGTGTGAAGCCAAATAAACTCCCAGGATAATTAATTTAACACTGGCCTTTTTGCTGTGTGTCTCTATTTCTTCAATGTCGAAGATGAGTCATTCCATACCTGATCATGAAAGACGTACAGCATCTGATGCTGAGTCAACCGAACCTTTGTATAAGAATGTAACAGTGATTTATTGTTTTATTTATTGTTTGTTTGTGTGGACATTAATATAATTATTTTTACGATGTATCTTTATAGTTATAGTCAGTTAGTGTGAATGCTAATTAATAATTATAATTAATAATTAATTAAGAATTATAATTATAGTTATTCTGAAGGTCATTGCACACTGAATCGGAAATTTCCGTATGCATTCTTTCTGTTTTTTGTTTTTTTTTCTTCCGTATTAGTCAACCTTTCCTATCAAAATGCTTGATACAAAAACGCAGAAAATTGAACTGGATCCAAAAATTTTTTATGACAGAGCTTAGGAGCCAGTGTGTAAATGTGAGTGATGTAACGTGAGGTCATATTTATTTCTTAACATGCAAATATTTTGGACAAGTGTGCAATCACCTTTATAGTAATCATCTGTTGGTGTGGACACTAATATAGTTATTGTTCAATAGTGTGAACAGCCTCAAGGTCATGTTGCCAGGTGTTTTTGGACAGCTTCTTCTCCACGGTTCCTCTTTAGTGCCAGACTGTTTATGCTGATTGACGGTTTCCAAAGGGTGTGTCCTATCCAGCCCCATGTTCACTTCCTGACCTCTTCAGCAGGGAGCTGGTGGGTCTTTTCCCAAAAGTTGGTATTGCTGAAGGTGTCAGGCCAGCAGATCTGGAGAATCCTTTTGAGACAACTGTTGACTTTGGACACTTTAGAGTTGAATAGGTGAATCTTTGTTACCAAGGACAGGTCTCTGGAGCTGTAAATTCACTTGTGATGTATGAAGGCCGCTCTTGCTTTTCCAATTACTTGCCTTGACATCTGCATCTGTGCCGCCCAGTTGATCAGTGATGTTGCCCAATTAGCTGAAAGACTGAACTTCTTCCAGGGAGCTTCCATTCAGCATGACTGGATCCTTGCTTGTAAACTTTTTTCTTGAAGACATCAAGCTTCTCTTGCATGTTTGTTGTTGGAGATAAGTGCAAGGTCCTCGAGCTCATACCACAAGCCAACTGGATTCCTTGTTCTCTAGTGGATTCCTTCATAATCCAGTCAATGCAAAAAGAAACAGGAAGGGTGACAACAGGCATCCTTGTCTAACTCCAGTTTTCACCTTGAAGCTGTTGGTGAGCTCCCCTCCATGGATGACTCTACAAGATTTTCTAATCAGGTTAACCAACTTAGCTAGGTCGAAGAAGCTTCCAAAGTGTCTCATGGTCTAACCTGTCAAATGCCTTCTCATATTCGACAAAGATGATGAGGCATTCCACTACAGCACTGTAAAAAAACAACCAACAGAATCTACTCAATAAAATTTGGTAACAATCTGTAGTCAGTTTGTTTGGGTAGATTCTATCCTATATATCTGAGTAAATAATACCTAAATTTAACAGCTATGACAAACTATAAAAAAGTAGGTTTTTCTATCTACACAGAAAAAAAAAAAAAAAAAAAAAACTGTTAAGTGAACTCTCCCGGAAGTTTATTTGAGTCCATACTCAAGAGTGTTAAAATGAACACTGAAGCAGTGTCAAAGTTAATGAGGTAATTAAGTGATTCATTCTGTGATGATTGATCATCACTACTGAAGACACCTGATGTTAATAAGCAGAATCAAAAAAAAAATCAAATTTTGTTTAGTTAACCATTATAGTAGTCAGTGTTTGTGTTAGTTGGGCTCCTTACCCTTAACTTTTTAATGTTAGATTTTGTTTGGATGTTGTAATTGAGTTAAAATGACCAGACAAACCAGAAAAAAAAAGTGATTATGTGGTGTTGAATATGCCTTGACATAATCATTATGTACTGACCTGGATAAGTGAGTTATTTTTTTTTTTTTGGTTATGTCAGCAAAATCAGACAGATGTCATTAAAACTTATTTTGACCAAAAAAAAAGAAACATGAGAATCACAACAACGGTGACCATCAAAAACAAGTTGTAGCCAATCAAATTTCATCCATGATTCCAATCATGCATTGCAGCATGAATAAATTATGAGCTGATATTTTCTTTTATTTTTACTATTTTTATGTGACTTTTAGTCGCTTTTTCTGTGATGTTTAGAGTTGATCTGTTACTGAATATGCTGTTTGTCACCATTGTTGAGATTCATATGCTGATTCCTGATCTCTGTGTGTGCCTGGAAGAACAACTTTGAAAGTTTTTGATTGGAGGAGCGTGTAAGAAATCCATTTAAAATGTATAAAAAATGCAGACTTTTATGCCTCAAGACAGAACTTGATTATAACTGAGAGATGAGACTATAAGTGATTTCAGTAACTCAGATTATGTTTATTTTATAACAGAATTATCACTGTGATTTTCACAGTTCCAACAGTTAAACAAAAACTGGCACTAAAAAGTTATGAGTCAAGAGCCCAACTAATGCTAACGCTGTCCACTATAATAGTGACTTACAACATTTTCCTTTTGGTGATTCTGCTTATTAACATCAGGTGTCTTCAATAGTTGTCAATCATCACTGAATGAATCAGTTAATTACCTCATTAACTTTAACACTGCTTCAATGTTCATTTTAACACTCTTGAGTATGGACTCAAATAAAATCCTGGGAGAGTTCATTTAACACTGGGCTTTCTGCTGTGTAGACTTTACCTACTTTTATTTTAGTTATAGCTGTTAAATTTAGGTATTCTTTACTCAAATATATAGGATAGAATCTACCCAAACAAACTGAGTGCAAATTGTTACCTCAATTTTATTGAGCAGATTTTATAGGTTGTTTTTTACAGTGTACATCCTGGCATACTGATCTACGTGCCTCTTTTACTGGCTGCCATTTAGTATTTTGTCATCTTGTTCCTGAGCATCACTCTGAACTCTGCTCTAGTTTTGGAGTCATTCAGAAGGCTGATGTTATATTTCACTTTGGTCTGATATATCTGACCAGATCTTCCTCAATTTCAGCTTCAGTCTGTCCACCACCAGGCGATGATCGGACACACATCTGATCCTTTTCTAACTCTGATGTCCTGCAGGGATCACCTAAACTTCTTGCTAATACAGATGTAATCTAACACAGATGTGATTCCCAGTCATGCTGTTTGGAGATATCCAGGTGCTCCTGTGGATCCGTTCATGGGGAACAACGCTACCTCCAATGACCAGGTAGTTAAGGGGCTGCAGGTCTGCAAATATTTCTCAATTCACACTCATCACTCCCAGTCCATGGGTTGCCATGAGTTGCCCATAACATGTGTTATCGGTTCCAATCTTGGTGTTAAATGCACTCATAATGTCTCTGTCTGGGAAGACTCCCTGCATCTTCTGCAATCTACTGCAGTGCTAAACTCTGTCATCTTCTTTACTGCATTTAGTTGGAGTATAACACTGAAAGACTTTCAGATTGATCTTTTTAATGCTCCTGAAAGACGCTGTAAATATTTTTGAGCCATGCATCTGTCAACCAGTCTGTGCCACAACTCCTACTTCCTGTATGTGCATCGCTGTCTTCATGCCCAGAGTACAGCAGCATCACTCCTGTCATCAGTTATCTTAGGCCCAACTGTGCCAAACTTGTTTCATATAGCAGAATTAGGTTGTTGGTCCCCATCTCTCAGGTCCACCTGAGGTGGGGGGAGCGAATACCCAGCACCCTCCACCCTCAATACCACGACTGAGGTGAAACCCTTGAGCAAGGCACTTTCCTTTTTTCTTTTTTCTTTCTACCTTCTGTTTAAAAGAAGGAAAGTTGGAGAATTAAAGAGCCTTCCTCACCCTGAACAAAAGCAAGCTCATTTTTATGGTTTGAAGTTGGTAATCCCATGCTCAACTCTCATCCTTTATTCTGACTTGAGACAGACACTTGGCCCTGAGAGACCCAACCGGTGGAGCTATAGTTATGCTTATAGTTATTGTCCATTAATGTGGACACTAATTTAGTTATCATTTTAGTTATGGTGGCTATCCATTACTGTGGATGTTAATATTGTCATTACATATAACCTTATAGTTGTCGTCTGTTAGTGTGAACACTAATATAGTTATCGCCCGTTGATGTAGACACTAATAGTTATTGTTATATATCCTTATAGTTATTGTCTGTTGGTCAAATTGTGATTTAATTGTCTTTTTATTTTGTTTTGTTTTTGTTTTTATTTAATTGCAAGATGAATCATTTCATACCTCATGATGACAGAGCTAAAGCTTGTGATGTTGTGTTGACTGAACCTGTGTATGAGAATCTGATGGTAATTGTTTTCATTCTTCAGTGTCTTCAATATCATATATTTACTGACAAAGAATATAGTATATATAATATGATTTAATGTTTAAGATGAAGTCTTTCATCTGCTTTTATAACAACCAGAAATTTGAAGTGTATTATGTATTAATGTATTAATTTATTTCCTTTCTTCCAGGATGACAGGCCATAGTATTTGGGACACATGGCAAAACATTTTACAGCCTTTTTTCATATATGTGGGTGGAGCATTGAATGATTGACAGTGGTGTTTTGATGCACATTGTTCAGTTTAGCATATGGTTTTATCCAAAGTGACTTACAAATAATGCATATCAAAAACAACTGGTCAAAATTGTTGTACATAATGGCAAGTATCAAGTAAAAGGTAGAATAATGCACAAGCTAGAGCATCAATTAAATCCTCCGTTTTCATTTACATTTCGCATAATACTTGCTTAATTTAGTTGCGTTATGCAGCCAAAAATCTGAGAGTCAAGCTATGATAGTGTGCAATGCAAATATTGCCCAGTAGAGCTGTATTCCTTCTAGCCTTAACCCTGTTCAATGTGTCATCTTCTGATTGGTTGTCCAAGTCATGTGTCTTGTTTCTCATTGGTTGGTTCTTGTCACGTTACCCTCACTGTTTAATATAAATAGCCCTCATGTAGCCATTATTCCTGGTCATGTATTGATGTTGTTATCCTGCTGTTGGTGAGTCTGTTCCAAGTCAAGTCTGTTTTTGCCAAGCCTGCTTCATGCCAAGTCAATTCAAGTCTTTGTTCTGTATTTTGGATTTCACATTTGTTATAATAAAGCTGCACTTGGGTTCATTCACAACTCGCCTTCAGTGGACTCCCTTATTATATCTAATTATGTTGTTATTATTATTGCATTGGCGTAGTTTAGATTGGGACTTATCTTAAGTGACATACAGTAAGTCTAAACGTTTTTTTTGTTTTTTTTTTAATATTACATAGGCTACTATATTAAACAAATATAGGTCATATCGTATATCATTTAACCTAAGTTATTTTAAAAACATCAGTCCAAAAATTAAAGTATACAGAAAATCTGTAAGTTTTATACTGTATACTTTAATTTTTGACTGATAGTGCTTAATAAAGTCAAATAATCTTGTAGCAAGCCAAAGATTCAGTGGTAAAATCATCAGGCATCCACTTTAGTTATATGGATCATGAATGTTTTTCCAAGCATAATTTTTCAAAACAATATTATGGCAGTCTGGTGATTCCATCTGGTAAAGACAAATACTCAGAGACAAGCAATATTAACTTCATTGTTGTTCAGTCGTAATACAAGCATGGTGTGACAGTTGGTCGGTATTAGTCCTGCCCCTCCTCCGATGTGATTGGTTGGCTGACTAGAAAGTGACAGTGATGAGCGCAGCATTTTACTCAAGGTTGAACATTCTTCAACTCTCGGCACAGAAAAAGACGCTCAACGCTCCTGGCATTTTAAAAAATGCGGTGCTCCCATTGAGAACAACTGTAAAAATACGCCAGCCGTGGAGAAAAACGCTTTGGTGGACATGCAACCTTAGTCTTCCCCTGACGAGGGGTGCATTTCCCAAAAGCAACTATTGTCACAAGTTCCGTCATTACCATTAGAGATCAGTGGAACTTACCAAGTTAACTAATGAGGCTTTTTGGAAACAAACCGCTGGTTAGATCCCTATTTGCTTTACGGAACCAAATCAAACATAAACAGGCCTCAGCTAGGACAGACATATGAGAGCAACATGTCGATTTCATTAGCAATGATAACAGGTTCTGGGTGAATGTTTTCAGGTAGGTAGTGACAAGAAGTCATCTGCCAGACATCTAAGAAAATTATTCCATCGATATTGCTGAACATCTCCCGCATCACGGTATCCAACTGCAACATGAGCCAATCGCTTTGAAAAATATTCTGGAAAAAACACAAATCAAAAAGAGCTTTATTGCCAAGAGCGTTTACACAAACAAACATGGGAAGAAATTACAACAAACCCACTCTATTTATTTAGTATAAATCCTGTTTTATTCATCCATTCACTTATAGCAGAATGTTCAAGAAAACAAATGGTGACTCTTTTTCAAGAAACACTATTTGTGTTATTTTTAGGGCTGGGAGTCGATTCCAAAAAGAACCGATTCCTCGATTCTGAGGCGTTGGGAATCGAGAGTCGTTTCCAAAGTTTGGAATCGGTCCCATCAAGGGGAATCGACTCTCCACTCATAGCCATTTTCAGTTCAACAAAGCTTATCTATGGGCGCCTCTCAAACGAAAGGATGCATAATACGAAGGCTGCATATCTCTGTTGTCATCAAACGTCGCTGAACATCGTTTCACGAAAATAAACTGAATAAAAGAGTCGGTACTGAGCACGTCTGAGCTTGAGGATGCAGCCTTGCTCGCTAATAGTGATTAGAAGTCTAATTCGTTTCCACGAAAAGGTTCTTTCGGATAGATCGTTTTAATGAACCAGTTCAAAAACGATTCAAAAGTTATTTTACGGTGAAACGGCCTTATATTGTCCACAGTTTTGAGTGCTGCACGACAGAATAGATCATGACGTGATCGAGGGTCTTGATTCTACCATCTTAAATAAAATGCTATTTTTAACCTTTCTATCAGCCAATGATAATTCTGAAAGAAAATGCAGAGAGCACAGATCAGTGCCCGAGAGCGCATCTGATTTGGCAGATAAACCACAAGCTCTTATATCAGTGTTGTTGTTCTGTTTTTTTAGTTTCAGTGTACAGTTTGTTAATTTTGCACAAAGCATACCATTGAAGTACACATCATTCAGCTGAACTATGCCTTATTCCATTCATGCAATAAATGCATATCCACCACTGCGTTATCAAAATTACAATTTAAATACAGAAATTAGGAGTGTAACAGTACGTGTATTCGTACGTTGCAAATAAACATTCATTGTATATTTTAAAAAGTTGCTCCGTGACGGTCTGGTATAAATACACGTACTGTTACACCCCTAACAGAATGTATCATAATTTTTAAAAATAAAGTTTCATATTATGATTAGGCTGCTACTTTCTAAGATCTTTATATTCTACAATCATGGCAAAATTAGAACTCTCCACTCTATGAAAAACAAGAACTGAAAACAACAGTAAGAAATTGATTCTTGGAATCAATTCTTATTGATTCCAGAACCAGGAATCAGACTTGATTTCAAAAATTTCAGATTTTCTCACAGAACCATATATATTTTATGTGTACATAAATATATATGTTTTGTTTTATAAACCCAAACATACTGTGGCATAGCATATTGAAAGCGTTACTGACACACTTCAACACTCATCATACAAACCTCTACAATGGTGACAATCATCAAACTAATTCAGATAAACAGATCAATACTTTTGTTGATTGTCACCATTGTTGAGTTTCAAACACTTATTTTTCATGTCTAATTGATTCAATATTTTTCTTTTTGTTATTTCATGCAAGTATGATTGCCACGCCAGTGCTTTAATCTACTCCAATTAAAACAAACCCTAATCACAATAGTAGATGTTTTGCATCAGTTGGAAAAAGTTTATTAACATGCTATAACATAATATTTCTATACTCAGTTAAAAAAAAACAAGTGTACCTTCAGTCCAGCAGTGTTTCCAGACTTGATGATGACGGTGGTATCTGGAGCACGGCTCAGCAGTGAAACAACAGACTGGCGGATTTTGGCCACTTCATGCACGTAAAATGTTATCGGGTGAAAAACCAGGTGGGCAGCGTATGTGATGACAATGACTGCATGAGGCCCACCAGCTATTGTATCAATATAATTGCTGATATAAGGCAGGTCAATAATAGGCATTTTACTAAACCGCAAAGGAACGCTGTGTGGCCTCCAGTGAATATTGATGTTATTTTTCAATTCCACAATCTCCAGTGGGCCACCTGCATGGGGAGTGTGGAGGTCCATTCTTTTTATGCCTAATAAAGATACATGAAACTAATATTATAATTGTAGCTTTAGAAAGACACAACAAGAAGGACAAGAGGGTGAATAAACTGTTGGCATTTTCCTTTTTTTAAGTGCACTGTAAAAAAAAAAAAAAAAAAAAAAAAAAACAGGGTTCCAAATACCATTAATTAAAATAATGTAAAAAAATTACTGTAATTTGTCATTAATGTCATAATACTTAAAATAACAGCCAAATAGTTAATTCAGAGATAATTCTACAGAGTTGTGACTGCAATGCAAAAGAAAAGAAAATCACAGTTATTTTCCTTTCTTTTTTTTACAGTGTGGCCCTGACGTCTCAATGCCATTGCATTGGATACAAGATATTAAACCAAGTAGCAACTGCAAACAGAGTTAACCAGAGGCCATATATATTGTGTAGCCTCTTTATGCCAATTCCTCATTTAAATGCCTAGTTCTTTAATGAAA
Source organism: Cirrhinus mrigala (assembly GCA_036247105.1). Classification (NCBI taxonomy): domain Eukaryota; kingdom Metazoa; phylum Chordata; class Actinopteri; order Cypriniformes; family Cyprinidae; genus Cirrhinus; species Cirrhinus mrigala. The sequence continues at coordinate 449,335 of JAMKFB010000083.1, forward strand.
CTCTAGTTTTGTGTTTGACAAATGCACTTGCAGTACATGATATCATGTAATGGTCTGATTCACTGAAGTCATTTGACACTAGTAGTTATTTAATTGAATATTTTTCAAAGAAAAAAAAAAAAGAAACCAAAGTTAGAATTAAAGAAAACAATAGGACAATTCAGCTGCATAATTTATTCATGCTGTGATGCATGCTGGGAGCTTCTGTACACTGTAAAAAATTGCACTGTAAAATAACAGTAATCTACTGGCAGCTGTGGTTGCCAGCATTATACTGTTACTTTACAGCTCTCTTTCGTTAATTTACAGCTCTTCATTTTTACAGTATGTTACCGTTATTATGCCATGTGGTAACTCATTTTATTTTGGAAACCAATTGCTTCAAACCATTTGAGTTTTTAAAAATCTATTGTTTATATGGTGTTAGTACAATGAACTTATTTAATTTGAGTCCACTAAGAAGAAATATTTCTTAATATAAACCCACAAACACTTAAAGTGTAATAAAGAAGCAATTGACTTTTACTCAAATCTTTATAGATTGTCATTAACTAACAAAAGCACAAATTTGTGTAATAAAGTGCTTAGTAAAGAGATTGTCACTATATCAGCAACTCCACAATTACTGTCTTTAAATAAAGCAGCAAAACGTCAGTGCTCGTGGCTCATCATTGCCTGAAGCACAAGCTCTACTCTCCAGCAAAATGGTGACCCACAAAACTAAATTAAACTAACAGATCTCTCTGTACAAAAACAGATCAGTTAGGCACAATTAAATATTTACTCTCCTTACCAGTTAATGACTTTGCATAATTGTTTTTCTATGAACATTCACTAATATTTTAGTGAAAATAACTTGATTTGCTTGGTAAATCTGACTGTTATGTTTTACAGTATATTACTGTTTTTTCTTGAATTAACAGTAATCTACTGGCAGCTCTGGTTGCCAGCATGTTACTGTTTTTCTACAGTGTGTTGCCGTAAATTAATTACAGTTTATTACTGTTAAATTACATTTGATGCTGTTTTTTTTTTCCATCGTACATCTTTAACCCTTTAAAACCCACAGCAAAATCCTCATTTTTAAATGAACACTTATAATGTGTCAACACTACAGAGTGTTTGAGTAATACTGAATTAGTGCTGAAGTTAATGAGATAATTATATGATTGATCACGTTCTGATTGAGCATTAGTGATGAACACCAGCTGTTAACAAACAAAATTGCTGAATGAAAGAATAAGACAAGAACAACTGACTTCAGCCACAGCCTGAGGTGACATCAACTGAAATAAAAGAAGACATTAAATCTCTCAAGATCTGATTAAACTCCTAAAACAGCATTACCAGCTTCAATTATTACCACACTGACTTTATTTCTGTCAGACGTCTACAGAAGAGAGTTGCAGAGGTTTAGATTTTTTTTTTCTTTCACTACCACGGTGGAGATCAGTGTTTACTTTAGTTGGGCTGTTGAACCATGACATTTTAAAGTTATTTTTACTATAGTTGTTGTAATTATGTGTATTTACAACATGCTTGTTATGATGAAACAAGAAAGCTAGAATTGTTTATGGTTTGATTATAACGCATGTTTTATCTAGTGTCTTTTCTTTCATTGAATATTGATGCTAGGTTTAAAAAAAAAAAAAAACTGAGCATGCAGATGGAAAAAAATAAGATCTTCTATAGATATCTGACAGAAATAAAATCAGTCTGGTTAGAAATGCATGAAGTTGGTAAAGTTGTGTGTTGAGTTGTTTAAATTTTCAGTTGTTTTCATCTAAGGCTGTGGCTGAAGTCAGTTATATAGTTCTTGTGTTTGTCTTGTTTCTCTTTCAATCAGTGATTCTGCTCATTAACAGCAGCTGTTCGTCAGTGTCTGAATTAGTTTTCATTATCTCTGTAAGGTGGACTATATTAGTAAACTCATGTAGGGAATAGTGAATGAGGGTGTAGAGTTTGATTTGAAACACAGTCTCTGAGTGTCGATTTTGAACGCTGTTAATTCACGATACATAGCAGCAGGCTACTTTTTCGAAAATGACAAATAATACCCAGAATGCACTGTTTTAATGGAAAACAGCATGTTACTGTCAAAATTTGGCCGTTTTTTTTACAGCAATTTTTAACAGTGTACTGTGATACCCAACATGCATTGCAACATTACACTTTTTATTGTCACAATTGTTGGGGGTTTATGTGTTAATTTATGTTGACTTTGTGTGTTATTGGAGTTAAAATTTTTGTGTTCATGTTTTTTTATTTTTGTTTTTAATTGGTTCTCCAATATTGTTAATGTTGCACTGCAGTTTTATACAACAAATTTATTATTGGCACAACACAATCGTTAGAGTCAAATTACATTAGTGAATTATTTCATTATGATTGTGGAGCCTTTAATAGCTAACTTGTGGGCCAGATCATCAATCCACATGTACGTGTCACACATGTGGCCATCACTATGTTGTTATATGGGAAGCTGCTTGGATCATGTTGCATAAGCAGCCAGTTAACTTGCTGCTTTACATATAAATGGCTGGTTAGCATCCACTTGAGCATTTTGCAGCGCACTTTCAAAGTTCCTCTGAAACCCTCCACCCTCCCCAGCTCCACCTGTATAGATCTACACAGCACCGTATCACCATATGCATTGGCAGTAGTAAGTTCCTGTCAGCAGCAATAATCTACAATGACAGCAATAACCAACAGCAGCAGCAGCATAGCTGATCTATTCGCCCAAGACCAAATACATTAACATTGTCATATCCATTACAATGCTAAAATCTTCAGATGATGTAATTTGCATTATATTTCCATGCTGTTGCGTTTCATGTTAAATAACAATAACAACACAGTCATACTTGCCCGGCACTTTTGCTTCAAAGTACTGGAACCACTGCCTTGTGGTGGAGTCTCCTAACAAGTAGACAATCTTGTTTTTAAGACAATTTACCATTTCTGCAGTACTGAACTGTCGAGTGTTGCATACAAAAGACTTCCAGACATCTTTTAAATAAAATCCTGCAGGAACAGGTGTTGTCAGTCCAGACCTGCATTTCTCCACTGTGCCTAAAGCAAAGAAACATTCACATGAAAAAGCTGTGTTGTAGTCAGAAGAGAAGAGTTTGTCACATAATTCTTAATTTATAACTTGCAGTTGTGAGTTTATATCACACAATTGTGAGAAGAAAAAAAAAAAAAACGTTGCAATTACCTTTTATTTTATTTTATTTTATTTTATTTTATTTTATTTTATTTTATTTTATTTTATTTTATTTTATTTTATTTTATTTTATTTTATTTTATTTTATTTTATTTTATTTTATTTTATTTTATTTTATTTTATTTTATTTTATTTTATTTTATTTTATTTTATTTTATTCAGTGGCAGAAACGTGCTACCAGAGGATGGGGCAGTTTGATAAAAAGTTGAAAGATGTGTTTCAATCTCGCCCACGTGAACAAATGAAATATTCATGCCATGAACCAATTTGTAAATGATAAATATAAAAGGAGATCCAAAACCTAATTCCATTTTCTGTAGCTTCTTTCCAAACAGGAAATGAGATGGTAAACATACCATTGGCTGCAGTGTTGGAAAGGACATTTAGGATTTTTTTGTCTCCACTGATAGCAACATTTGTTAATTTCCTGTGGAGAAAAAAATAATACATTTTCTATAATTTTATTTTTACGCATCTGCAATCGTTCTGAAATTCATTTTGAATTACTACCCACGCTGCAAAAAGTTGCTTCTCAAAAAGATTTAATGGGTTTTCCAAACGTCCATATGAGTGATGAACCAGTTTGTCACAAGAAAGTGTCTTCGGTCTCTCACACTGCCACACCGTCCCTGTTTTTATATCCTTATACTCACAGCAGCAGTTTCTTTTCCTCCAACTTCCATCTGCACCCCACTTAAGATTACATTCTACTACTTCAGTGATCCTGGTTTTACTGGGTCCTGATCCAAAGTAGCCATGATAGTGGGCGCGTGGGAATGAAGACTCCCTGTATTTTTTAAGAATCTGCACAACCTCACTGGAGTGCTCAAGGCGTACAAAAACTTGTGCCTGACCTTCCCAGGGCAGAAGGAAATCAACAGAGTAAGTCCCATTACGATGATCCACAACCTCCCCGTACACACTCGCCTTCAAGAAGAATGGAAAAGAACAAGTTTAATGCTGTTTGTTGTTTTTATACAATAAAAAAGTAATACAAATTAATATATCATAAAAAAAAATACACCTTTAGCTTTAAATTGAAAAGTTTTGCTTTGAAAAAATCTCCTCCATATCGTTTCAGGTTCTTGTTGTGGTCTCTGGCTGTGATAGTAACAGAGATAATTTCTCCTACTTTGTAACTCTCTTTGAGTCCCACAATAGAGAAAGACGAGTGGACTGGACTTGTGCTCTGATGCAGATGAGTGATTTCTTGATCTGGACCAGGCCAGTCAATAACCTTCTGTAGTCTTTCCCACTCCTCATCACTGATTCCCATGTCAGTTGCGGATGTTGTGGGTGAATTGTTATTTCGAGCAACTGGTTTCGGTCTGGGGGGGTGAAATTGTTTTATGTGGATCCCACCATTCATTGCCCATAGAGCCTGATAGAGGATCAGGACAGAGTTACACCAAATTTCATTTATTTCTACATGCAAATGTTTGTGTTCATTGTAGGTACACACATATGCACCTGATAAGACTAGAAACGTTATATGTGACCCTGGACCACAAAACCAGTCATAAGCATCAGTTTTTTGAAAATGAGATTTATACCTCATAAATATAAACATAATAAGCTTTCCATTTATGTATGGTTTGTTAGGATAGGACAATATTTGTTCGAGATACAACTATTTGAATATATGTAATCTGAGGGTGCAAATCAATCAAAATATTGATAAAATCACCTTTAAAGTTGTCCAAATGAAGTTCTTAATAATGCATACTACTTATCAAAAATTAAGTTTTGATATATTTACAGAATTTTACAAAATATTTTCATGGAACATGATCTTTACTTAATATCCTAATGAGTTTTGTCATAAAAGAAAAATCGATAATGTTGACCCATACAATGTATTTTTGGCTATTGCTGCAAATATACCCCAGCGACTTGAGACACAAGGTCACATATAGATCTGTAGGCGTTTGGTGAAATCATGCACAAACTGTGAATGGGTTTGGTTCAAAAGCATCAAGTAAAGAATTTCCTTTACACAACAAATCAAAAACAAACAGCAAACTGCTGATCGTATATTTGTGTGTCAAACATGCCATCCCCTGTCTGGGGGAGTAATTATACAGTGCAGCATGTACAATTATGAGAGGACAGTTTTCTATCACAAAAGATGTCTTCAAACATTTAAATCAATATATTGTTTTCTGCGAATGAGTAAGCAGGATAATTTTGAAGTAAATATTCTAGTCTTGTTCAGGGCTATTCGGAATGGCTTTCATGGCTCTTTTTTTTTTTCCAAACATGTACATCCATCTTGATTGTGCTGAATAGAAAAAAAAAAAAAAAAAAAAAAAAAAAAAAAAATACATGTTGGCCAATAGCATGCTATAAGTAGCTGAAATAAGCACAGATGTCAGGGCATCTCAAACCATCTAAAGGGCCCCAAAATCACCTCAGATCACTGTTCATATTTGAAATGGACAACCAAACAAACACACCCCTATCCAGACACACCCCTCTGCTCCCAAAAACAATAAACACACTGCAACAATGACATCAGATAATGAAAGAGAAATTATGAGTCAAGTGTGCTGTGCTCACAAGTTATTTGGCATGTTTCTAGGGCTGCAACAAACCATTATTTTGTTCATCGATAAATATATAGGAATTTTTACAATTATGTATTGACAACAGCTAGTTGCCAGCTGGTTACTGTAGGTCATACCTCTACAAAAGCTTTAATTGAGGTAGAATTAGAGTGGTCTGTATTACTTTTAGGTGTGCTGTTGCTTAGGTGTGTGTGCTATTTTTTTCTTCTTCTTCTGAATGTGTCCTCTAAACATATTTGTTCTGCAACACAAAACTAAACCAAACTGTGACCTTACGGCAGAAAAATTGTCATGAAGTGGTGTGAATCTGCCAAATCATTGCTCATTGATGTCTTCTAATGTAATTTCTGTCACCAGAAGAGTGTAAAGCTGCATTTTCACAACTTTATTTCAATATCATTGCATAAATATGCATTACAAAAGACTAAATTACAAGAAAAAAAAAAAAAAAAAAAAAAAAAAAAAAAAGAGAAAGAAACAATGCAAAAGACAGTCAAGGGTCAAGAGTCGAACTAAAGCATAATGATAATGGCAACAAAATGCAAGCAAAATCTAAACAAAAATAGACAAAGTTTAAAAAAAAAAAAAAAACAGTCAATGACTAGCAGAAGCAGCTATCAAACAAAAACTCAAATTAATGTTAAATATCCTAAACTTTCTTTCTTTTTCTTTTTTTTTTTTTCTTCAGTAATTTAGTGTTTTGTAATGCATATTTATGCTTTTTTAAAGTTGTTACTTTACAGGTATTGTCTGAATTATCATCATGAGAAATTAAAGATTTGTTTTGCAGTTGACTACTAACTAGCACTATCTTAACTACTACTGCATCAACAACGCTACAGTTATAGCTTTTAAATAAAATGACATTCAGCTTAACATCAACCTTTCATTTTCTTCTCCTGGACTAAAGCACACACTCTACTCTTCAGCACAATGGTAACCCACAAAACTCAGACAACAGAAACCCTTTAAATCCCAAAAGAACATGAAACACTAACAGATCTCTCTAGATCTCAGCATCTTCACTTAATACAAACGAGTCTGACTTTGTTTCTTTCATACCAAACTTCTTATTGAGAATTAACTGAGGTTTATTTATTACTGATGTTTCATTGAAATTAATAAAGTTTGAAGTCACCGTTGTGGAGATGGGCTGGGCTCTTGACCCTTGATTTTCTTAATAATTTTTTTTTTTTTTTTTTTGTCTGTTTTGTTTTGGTTTTTGTTTTTGTTTTGTTTTGTTGCTGGTAGAAAGTGTGTTTATTATGGAAAACCCAGCAAGAAACAGTCTGATCAGATGAAGCTGGTTATGTACAATCTTGCTATTGCCTTTTTTTTTTTTTTTGATTCACTGATCTCATCAATTTCTTTTTTTTTAGTTTTAGAAGTTTAAAGCGTGAAATCCAAACCTACTTTGCTATTTTGAAAGCTTGTATACTCTTTAAAATTAAGGTGCTTCAAAAAAAAAAAAAAACATTCATTCAAAGCTTATTTTTTTTGTTATTTGAAGAACCTCATTTACCACAATGTTTTGTGAACCAGAAATTCAAGAAATACCTGTAAAATACGTGTTTGTCATCTTATTTAAATAAGAAGATTTTACTTTACTGCCAGTCATTTGACCGTTTTATCATCTAATGGTTTTGTTATTGTATTAATTACAGATTTTTTCTTTTGTTGTTGTTGTTTGTTTGTTTGTTTGTTTGTTGTAATTTTACATATATTTGTTTGTAATTAAAGTAAACAGGAAACATACTGTATAAAAATACAGCAGTTTTTCTGCATAAAATGAATTACTTTAATTTGTCATTAATGTCATAATACTTAAAATAACAGCCAAGTAGTTAATTTAGAGATAATTTTACAGAGTTTTGACTGCAATTCAAAATAAAAGAAAACAACCAGAAAAATCAGTTATTTTTAGTTTTTTTTTTTTTTTTTTTTTTTACAGTGTGCTTTAAAATGTCTTACAAACTTACCAAACAATATGATGTCCAAAGAAAACAAGCCAGTAGTAATACACATTGTCTTAACCTGTAGACTGATAATACATGGAAAAGACTAAATATTTGAACCCTAATATGACAAATGCATTAATGTCTACAAACTCTAGATTACCTGGTGCATTTGATTTCTCCGTGGATGGCATGACCATGCCTGTTGTTCTGTTTTATGTCAGCTTGTGAGTGAAGAAAATGGCTGTACAGATCTGAAAATGAGGTGTTCCCACAAAGTACATGACATGCAGTTAAACAAACACGTTGTTGTCCTCAGCTTTGTTTGAGTTCTCCTTCAGGTGAATGTCATTCAGCAGGGGGAAAAAAAAAAAAAAATATATATATATATATATATATTTTTTTTTTTTTTCCCTATGTATATATAAATCTGGAACACAATAATGAGTGTAACAGGAGTATCAACATATTTGTTCAGTAAAAAACAAAAAACAAATCAGTCAATATCAATAGATATCAGATCTCTGAGTACTAGAACATCTAGGCATAAAAAGATTTTTTCCCCTATGCCATCTCCAGCTTAAACAGCTGAAACATGAATCATTATCTGTGTTCTGCAATTAATTTCTGTAATTTTTCTCCATCTCTAATTGCCTCTTTCTCTAGTATTAAATACATATGCACATCTCTTTATTTATATATGGAGTAAATAATGCATAAATCTTCTGTTCCAGATTAATGTACATTATTATTAAGAATGTATTGCTCTTCTTAGAAATCTACAATTATACAACCTAAACAGTTTACAGTTGAAACCCTGAAAACCTAATGATTGTTTGCTCAGTGTGAGTCATATAATATCTCTGTTATGTCCTGTATGTAAAAGAACAGATGAAAGGGTCTTACCTGTCCACAGGTGAACAATGCTCTCAGATGTGTGGGATGAATCTGAAGTCTCAAACATTGACTTAAGTATCTGCGGGCGGAGCTTAAATACAAACACGCCTCATGTTTTCCCAGAAAGACTTCCTTATGTATTAAGCTTTTATGGCATGAAAGATTTACATTGAAATCAGTTGATAGTACGCTCATGGAAAAGTTATTTTTATACACTGTAAAAAACAACCTATAGAATCTACTCAATATAATGGGGTAAACTGATGTAACAATTTACATTTAGTTTGTTTGGGTAGATTCTATCCTATATATTTGAGTAAAGAATACCTGAATTTAACAGCTATGACAAACTAAAAGAAAGTAGATAAAGTCTACACAGCAAAAAGCCCAGTGTTAAATGAACTCTCGCGGGAGTTTATTTGAGTGTTAAAATGAACACTGAAGCAGTGTCAAAGTTAATGAGGTAATTAAGTGATTCATTGAGTGATGATTGAAAATTATTGAAGACACCAAAATGTTTACGTCACCATTATAGTGGTCAGTGTTAGCATTAGTTGGGCTCTTGACCCGTAGCTTTTTAACATTAGCTTTTGTTCAACTGTTTAGTTAAACTAACCAGACAAGCCAAAGAGCAAAAGTCATGCAGTGGTGATAATTTTAGTTTTAAAATAAACTTAATTTGAGCCACTGAAACCATTTAGAGTTCTGTATCCTTTATTTATTACAACTGCCTTGTGGTTTCACAGCAACAAAAAAATGATAAAGCCTGAATTTTTTTTTTTTACAATTTTGAATGGACATCTTACGAGCTCCGATGAGCAAAAAAAAACTTTCAAAAGCTGTTCTTTCAGGCACACACAGACATCATGAATCAGCATATGAATCTCAAAAATGGTGACAAACAGCATATTCAGAAACAGATCAACTCTAAACATCATGGAAATCATCAGCTCATAATTTATTCATGCCACAATGCATGATGGGAGATATGGATGAGTTTTGATTGGCTACAACATACATTTTTGTTGGTCACCATTGTTGTGATTCTCATGCTGATTGTTGATGTCTGTGTGTCTGAATCTAAAAATTATTTATATTTTTTCCGTTCAAATAAATTTCAGAAACACCTGTCTGATTAAACCAACATAAACAAAATACAACTCACTTATTCTGATCGCTACTTCATGACTTTGTCAAAGCATATTCAAAACCACAAAATCTCATTTTTTCTGGTTTGTTTGACTGTTATAACTCAATTACAACACCCAAACAAAATCTAATTCTAAGAAGTTACTGGTAAAGAGCTAAACTAATGCTAACACTGACCACTATAATGGCAACTTACAAAATTAGATTTTCTCTTTTTGGTGATTCTGCTTATTAACATCAGGCGTCTTTAATAATTTTAACACTCTTGAGTATGGACTCAAACTCCCGGGAGAGTTCATTTAACACTGGGCTTTTTGCTGTGTAGACTTCACCTACTTTTTTTTAGTTTGTCTTAGCTGATAAATTCAGGTATTCTTTACTCAAATATATAGGATAGAATCTACCCAAACAAACTGAGTGTAAATTGTTACCTCAGTTTACCTCATTTTATTGAGTAGATTCTATAGGTTGTTTTTTACAGTGTAGGTATTCTTTACTCAAATATATAGGATAGAATCTACCCAAACAAACTAAATGCAAATTGTTACATCAGTTTACCCCATTATATTGAGTAGATTCTATAGGTTGTTTTTTACAGTGTGTATTAAGCTTTTATGGCATGAAAGATTTAGATTGAAATCAGTTGATAGTACGCTCATGGAAAAGTTATTTTTATACACAACTGTTGAAACAGACCTTTGTACCAACTGAAGTGCTGGAAAACTCCTGTAGGCTGCCAAACAAAACAAAAATCCAATTTTATGGACAGAGTTACATCATCTTACCTAAATATCTCTCTCTCTCTCTCCGGCTTGCTGTCTATCTATCTATTCATCCATACATGTAAAATCATCAGTGTTGGGCAGTAACGCATTACAAAGTATTGTAATTGTAATAATTGTATTGTAATTTGATTCTTTTTTTAGTAACAGAGTAATTTAACGTGTTATAATTTCCAAATGAGTAATTAGAGTATAGTTACAAGCATGCATTACTGCTGCGTTACATCATTGCCGATCTAGATTGTAAAAAGGGTGTTGGCTATAGCACACGCGACGTCCTCTACCAAAGAGCTACTTTGACTTGTAAGCGCCTGTGAGGCGGATTGAGTTTCTATTTATAACACGTGGACAATCAGAGAATCCACTCCCTGCTCGAAATGACGTGCATTTTGCAACCACGCATGCAGCAGCCTATTGCTTTTAGTAAACTTAACAGTGGTTTGTGAATGTTGATGCTTTAATAACAGATATTTTATTGGGAGTATTTATGCTGGGATGTTAGGCAACACACAAACTTACAATTTCAAGTAAATTTCGTGGATGTACAGAAAAAAAGTAATGTAACTAATTAGTTTTGAAATAAAGTAATCAGAACAGTAATTTGATTACTTTTAAAAGGAGTAATCAGTAATTTAATTACATTTTCAGAGTAACTTGCCCAACACTGAAAATCATCCATACATGTTCTTCAAAGGCTTGCTTATTTATTTATTTATTTATTTATTTATTTATGCCACAAACCAAGGGACTCACTCAGAAAGGGGAAGTTAAATCATGGTTTAGTTGCTTGTTGCTATGCTGTAGTTCATCAGAATGACCAACTAACACTCAAAAAAATGTTGCAGCCTAAACTTAAACTTTATGTAATTCAATTACATACAAATTGTCCATGCATTTAGATTACATAGTTTTAATATAAACAAATCAATTAAACTTAATGTGATTCATATGCATAAGTCATATGTGAATGAAACAGGTAAAGGTTATGTAATAGTTCCCAGTGTTAAACAAACCCTGTTCAGTGTTCATGTGTTTCCACACTACAGAGTGTTAAAATAGCATTGACACAAGGTGCGTTCCCATAATTACGAGATTCCAACTTGTAAAAAGCGTTCACGTCCTCGTAGAACTCATAATTACAAGTCTTCTGAGAGCTACGACTTGTACCACATGACCGCTGTACCACCTGACCAACGTAGGCTCGGTTTAGGCGTTGATAGTGTTGCCATAAAAAAGCATAATTCCGAGTCTGAGGACTTGAACAGCTCAGAGTAGAACGTCACATGTTGTCATCTCGAAATTACGGTAATTACGTTATGGCGTGAATGTAGCAACAGTGTTAAAAATTAAGGAGATAATTATGTCATAATTGACTAATAATGATGAACACCTGAATGTAAACAAATGAAGACATTAAATCTTTGATTAAACAACATTATAGTTTGACTTGATTTCTGTCATATATCTACAAACATTATTTGAAAACATCTAAGCAGAGATTTAGATGTTTTATTTAATTTATATAAAAAAAATAAATAAATAAAATAAAAACTTTTCATTTAACCTCACCATCATGGCGATCAGGGTTTAATTTAGTTAGAGCCTCTTGACTCTCGACAGTGATAACATTCAACATATCACCATTGTTAAGATTTGTGTGTTGATTCTTCATGTCTGAGTGATGCTGTAGAGTTCATGATTTGATGTATAAGATGAACATAATTGTTCATACAGCTATTGTACAAGCTAGTAAATTAAAGTGCTTCTTTTATGCTTTTTTTTAAATATGATGTTTCATGCAGTGTGTCATGTAGCTGTATTTGAACATAAGCTATCCGCAAAGTTGTGAAGCTGACAGTACACGATAAGTCAAGTTGTTGTCTATCAAAAAAAGTGTCGGCTCACAAATGCTTGAACAAGTCATCACGAATTCACATCTTTTTCTGTTACGGCTCTACGTCACAAAGTAACACATTTGCATAATGTCCGCCCACGTTCTAAGTCGTGAACAACTTGACTGCCCACAAACAGTTAAATTTCCATGTGGTTTACGTCATGTCGAGAAGACGCTGTATCTGTGAGTAAATTTGCTTTATATTCACTTCCAAAAGATGAATCCACAAAGATTGTATTTTCTGGCGATCATTCAAAAGACGTAGTTGTGTATGTTATGTTGTGTAACAACCCAGCACATGTCTTGCTAACCGGCTAACTCACGCTTCTGTAGTTCTGTTGTTCAGCTGTGGGCCCACGGTAGTCAAAAAATTTGTGATTGATGCAGCTTGACTGTCTGTCTGTCTCATTAGTTGGAGTAATGATAAAGGATGATGCAGAAAGCGGCTTTCACACCGAATGCGGAATGTGAGGACTGCTTGTTTCTGCATCGACCAAAGTGCACGCACAGCGGAGCACACTGCTGGCGCGCAAGCCGCGCACGAAGTTCAAATGAGTTTAACTTTTGCCGCTGCGCTCTAAAGGGCTGCACTGAACCCAGCGGCCACCGCAGTGCTTTCTGCATTCAGTGTGAAAGCCGCTTAATGCATTATACAATGTTGAAGTTTACAACATAGAGGTGTGCCCGGTTCGCTTACATAAGCAAATTGTGAGCACTTTCCCGGTTAATCCGACTTGTTGATCAGCCACTTCGACCGTTTCATCTTAAGACTCCGGCTCGAATTGGTAAAGTAAAATCAATGCCACTTTTTTTGTATTGACAAGTCTCCAGGGCTGTCATTCAGTTATGGCAATGGGCGTTTCGTTTTCTGACACACGCTGTAGCGGTAGACCAATCATAAATGACTACGCCTTTACATACATGTAAACCTGTTTTAGGAGTCTCATAAAACAATATTAGCAACCATTAAAATGGCATAATAGGAGCACTTTAACCACTGAGTGAGAAAGGTGAAGGGCCACTAGAGGATGATTGCACCACCAATAATAATTAACCAAGAACATTTAATCAGATTTGTTTGCTTGGCTTTCTTTGCTACAACAAATGTGCTTCACAAACACAAGTACAGCAGCCAAAAAAAAAAAAAGGTTGCTGAAGACAAACAATGTTAACAAACAAAAAAAACCTTTTTAGGTTACCATTATAGTGGTTAGTGTTTGCTTTAGTTGGGCTCTGGACACTTGACTTTTCAGCCTTAGGTTTTGTTTGGTAGTCAAAATAAAACATGGTTGTATAAAATTGGTTGTGTTTTAATATCTTTGTCATTTGATCTGAATTTCTGAGTTATGTTATGAATTATAGCATACTGTGGCTATACAAAATTATGTCTAGAATTCTGAATATAATAAAGATTTTTTTAAATGCTATTTCAATTAAATCATATAAAGAAATAAATTTACTTTTACGCACACATAGATAAAATATCTGTTACTGAAGCATCAACGTTCAAAAAACAACTGTTATTTTTACTAAAAGCAATAGGCTGCTGCGTTTGTGGTTGCAGAATGTACGGCATTTCGAGCGGTGAGTGGATTCTCTGATTGTCCATTGCATTCCAGAAATCAACATTGCTTAATGCTGCAAACACGTGTTAGAAATAGAAACTCTGCCTACGCTTACGCGTGTTAATCGTTTTTGTTTTGTATTCGTTGTTCTTGTTGCTTTTGTGCAGTACATGAATAGCAGTTCATTTGTTTTAGATATTTTATGTTTAGATATTTCAATTTTGCGGGAATACTGCAAATCATTTTTTCTATTGCTTCCCGCACACACGAGTCTCTGCCCGCCCGCACCCATACTCACCCATTAAGTCTTGTCCCAAGCAGCTCTCTGTTGCATCGAGTCCAGTGCCAGTGGATTAGAGACCTGCACTCCCGCTGGACTCGACGCAACAGAGAGCGGCGCGGGACAAGACTTGATGGGCGAGTATGGGTGCAGGCGCGGGCGCGGCCGGGCAGAGAGACTCATGTGAAGGCAATAGAAGTTGATGCGTTGCTCTCCGCACCCGGTACGTTCTCAAGAAGTTTTAATGCGCTGTGCTGCCCTTTCAGGTGTTTTAAATTGGATATGGAGTTTTTCACAGTTGAAAAGGTGTTTTTCCCCTCTAATTGACAACGCATGATAATGTTCTTGCCTTTGACAGAAATAAACTCAAAATAATGATTGTATTTCCAGCTACAGAACGCATACTTTTCTCTCTCCATGCTGACTTTGTTTTCATTGGTAGTATCCGCCTCACAGGTGCTTACCACTCAAAGTAGGTCTCAGGTGGAGGACGTTGCGTGTGCTAGCCAACACCCTTTTTATAATCTACATGATAAATCACATTCTGTCAGCAATGATGTAACGCAGCGGTAACGCATGCTTATAACTATACTCTAATTACTAATTTGGAAATTATAGCGCGTTAAATTACTAAAAAAGAAAATCTAATTACAGTAACGCGTTACAAATGCATTACTGCCCAACACTGCTGATAAGTGTGGCAAGAATTGCATTGGCATTCCAGGAGTTTCTCTTACTGTCACAGGTGACTTTCATGAGGTTTCACTCTTCTTCTGTGCATTATGTTGAATAATAATGAGTGTATGACAGCAGCACTAGATATAAAGTGTGTGTTGTGTTCAGATCTTCAACTTTGAACAAGATAATTTAAGGTTTTAAGGTTTCCATTTATGATGCACTTAAAAGCGTCTCAGCATCCATCAATCCATGTGGAGAAATAGTGGAGGAAGTTTCAGTGACTCTGAACTGTAGCAGTGATTTAAACCCACTTGCAGAAATCAGCTGGTTTAAGAAGGGTGAAACTCCAGCATCTGGATCTGGACAGAGTTTCAGTGCACTACAGAGTGGACGCTTCTGTGAGGCTCACAATCAACATGGATCTCAGAGATCAGATGCTGTAAATGTCTCTGTTAAAGGTAGAGCAGCTTGTTTACTTGAATGACTCTTTCTAAAGTGAAGCACATTAATGTGTTCAGGTGTTTCAATCTTTTGTCTCTGTTGTAGGACGTCTGGAGATGTTGTACATTTCCATTGGAGTGATTTGTGGAGCTGCAGTTATCATCACTGATATGATGAGGTGGGTGTAGTATTTGATTGCAGGTTCTTAACCTAATTTATGACCTATATAGTAAAGAAAAAATCTAATTGTAACTTTCTACAAATATTGATTTTGTTAAAAGATCTGAAGCTGCAGTGGATTATGTTTGTTTGTGAATGGAATGCATCTCCCGATCTACATATATCCGTCTATGTTCGCGCGAATCGTTCATGATCCATCTTCACTTACAGCAGAAGAGAATATAAGGTTTTTTTTTATGAATCTTTGTGATCGCCTTTCCCAACAACGTGCTAGTTAACAAGTTTAGCGGCTAAACACGGCTAAATAAAATCTAATTTTGTACCCTTAACTTTTTAATATTACATTTTGTTTGGACATTATAATTGAGCTATAACAGCCAAACAAACCAGAGAAAAGGTAATTATGTGGTGTTGAACATGCTTCAACATAATCATTATGTAGTTATCTGAATAACTGAGCTAGTTTTTCTTTATTAAGTTGGAATAATCATACTGACAGAGATCATTATAACTTATTTTCAACAACAACAAAAAAAAAACAATACATTAGTTTAGACACTCAGACATCCAAAATCCGCATGAGAATCGCAACAACGGTGACCATCAAAAACGTTGTATGTTGTAGCCGATCAAAACTCATCCATGACTCCCATCATCCATTGCGGCATGAATAAATTACGAGCTGAATTGTCTTTGTAATTTCTTTTATTCTATTTTCTTTTATTTTTACTGGTTTTATGTGACTTTTTAGTCGCTTTTTTCGTGATGTTTATAGTTGATCTGTTTCTGAATTATGCTGTTTGTCACCACTGTTGAGATTCATATGCTGATTCCACAGAACAACTTATTAAAGTTTTGTTGGAATGTTGTTGGTGTTGTTGTAGCTTGTAAGAAATTTATTCAAGGTTTATAGAAAATACAGATTCTCAAACCACATATTAAAAAGAGGTGGTAAAACTTTTATAACAGACTGCGTGGATGTTTATAAGTTTTTGATACAGTTCTGTACTCCGCCATCTGGTGGTCAAAAAAATTCTTCCACGAAATGTGTTATTCAGATGTTTTGTTCATTGGGGTGTCGTTGTGAAGATCGTTTGTAAATTTTATAAGCATATATGTCATTAGTTTCCAAAATGTATTGTATTTTGCACAATACAATGACAAAGACATGTTGTTCTTCATTTTTACTTGCATGAAACTTATGTCTTTCACCTCCTAAATATTAAATAGAATGTTTAATACGCCAATAAATTAGACCAACGTAATTTTTCATTGCACCATTTTTGTCTTCCTTATAATAGAACACATTTTGCACAAATACAAACGCAATTATTTGTGTGTGTGTGTGTGTGTGTGTGTGTATATATATATGTATATACACTACCGTTCAAAAGTTTGGGGTCAGTAAGACTTGTAATAGTCTTTAAAGTAGTCTCTTATGCTCATCAAGGCTGCATTTATTTGATTAAAAATATATGAAAAAAAACAGTAATATTGCAAAATGTTTTTACAATATAAAATAATGTTTTTTATTTTAACATACTTTAAAATAGAATTTATTCCTGTGATGAAAAGCTGAATTTTTATCAGCTGTTACTCCAGTCTTAAGTGTCACATGATCCTTCAGAAATCATTCTAATATGCAGATTTATTATTAGAATGATCAATGTTGGATAATATCAAATATTTTTTGGAACCTGTAATTTTATTTTTTTTTTTTTCAGGATTCTTTCATGAATAACAAGTTTAAAAAGTACAGTGTTTATTCAAAATATAAATATTTTATAACAATGTAAATTATTTATTATTAACTTTTAATAAACTTTTAATTATTAACTTAATACATCCTTGGTGAATAAAAGTATTAATTTCTTAAAAAAAAAAAAAGAAACAATAAAAATGCACTGACCCCATATATACACGTGTGTGAATATATATATATATATATATATATTATACTCACCAATGTGAGCTGTTGACAATTGAGAACGTTGTTGCCTTCATCAAGGAATTTTTAATTCACACGTCATTGATTTTTTAATTGTAGTACTTTGATTAACAACAATACACCACGTAAAAAAAAAAAACTACATACATATGCATGATGACGGATATCATTATAACGTTGCACTAAATGAAAAGCGGGTATGGGACAGCGCAATCGACACGCTTTGTATTTGAACCTTACGTGACGTGCCAGTGAGGTAACGAAGCTTCGGCTGCGTCCGAAAGCTTTAAAATGCTGCCTTCGGAGGCAGCATTCCAAGGCAGGAAGGCATCAAGGGACATCCTAGTTCTAATCCTGCTTCACTTCCTGTCTCCGAGGTACCTTCTTCTGATGGAATTTTGAAGGCAGCATTCGTTTTCAAAGATCACGTGACAGCCTCATTTCAAGCAATGCTTCGGAACACTGTTTCGAAACACCAGCGTGACAAAAACTCGGAACGTGTGTCGACACTAGGTGTCGATCTACCCATCCCTACTGTATACTTTATGCATAAAATCTACGTTTCGCGGAAGAAAGAAACTACTTTGTTGAAACGACAGAGGTGAGTAAATAACAGGCTTCTTATTAAGTCATTCAACCAGACAGAGAGGGACCCCTTGTGGGTGTGACGTGATACATTCATGGGACGTTTATGACTTTTACCTTGACATCGGGTGTTTTTCAAAAGCGTTTCCTGACATATGCATCATAATAAGATAGTTGGTACATAAGTTTAAAAACATAAGTTTATTTTATTTATACAAATACATTAAAATATTTGGCTACATGATGTAGATTTTCTTTTTTTAATTGTGTCAAAGATAATGTAGAAAATGATGTAGTGATCTTTAATGAGGTATAGTATTCAACACGACATTGTTTTAGATTAAACCTTTGGATCAGGACCATATCTTACTACGTTAAACATAGAGCAAAAATATTCTTGTGCCTGAGGTTAAAAAGTAAAAAAAAAAAAAGTTTAAAAGAGAACAAAAAATGTCACAGATTTTAGTGCAAATGTCGTTCATACAGCAGCAGATATAATATTTACAGAATTTTACAGTAAACAATGATGCAAACAGAAGCATCTGCAGTCAGTCCTGGTCTCATTTTCCTACACTCGTGTAGAGGATCATGGAAACGATCATAGCTGCAATCTGTGAAGAAACAAACAGGTTCAGTATTGTACAATATAGATCATTTGCAGTAAAAAGAAAATGTTGATTACTTGACTATTTTTAATTTGTCATTTTTTTTTTTTAAGTTATAATCTCTATTGGTATCACAAAACTACCTTGATTTTATTAACTAATTTTAGTTGTTTTAACCACGTTGGGCGTCTTTGTGACAAATTTTGCTCATACAGAAATCTTAATATCTCATCTCAGGATGATCCGTGGAACAAAAACTGGTGAACTTTTATGAAATTTGAGCTAGACCTTTACTGACATAATTCGGACCATCAATTCTATTGTATTACATAGTGAGATGTTGATAATCATGTCTTTTGTCATTCATTAAGACATATTATTCTACATAGAGGATTTCCCATGTGTTGAATTCCTCAAGTTGAAAGTAAAATTGAAGTTAATACCTCTAAAGCGGCGATTCCAAAAGCCACACCAGCCAGCAGAATTGCATTATCCTCAATCAGATTCACTAATGCCCGGAAGCAGCCCACGACAGGCTACAACAACAGCAAAAACGCACACTTATAAAATACACACGTCAATATAATATCTGTATTTGCATAGACAATTATGCACACATAACCCATATTTATTGTGCCCTAAATCTATCTTCTTTTACCATACCACATTTTTTATTAAATTTGCTGTCCATATCCACAATAATTACATGGTTGATGACAAAACCAATGTGCCATTCATGCAAATTATTTGCTTGCTGTCTTGCTGAGTGACAAATTAATGTTGTGTGCTGAGGTTATGGGATTGTCATACATTTCATTATTCTCATCAATTTCAACTTCGGTAGTATATTTCAGCACAGAACATTCGGTAACATACCTCTGTTGCTGCTGCGTTTTCAGTACAGAGTCTGGAACTGTTTGTGCAACATGTGTCAGGATATAATGATGCTGAAGATACGAACTGAGAGCCAGTGAAATCGGTGTAGTTTTTATATCCGCAGCATTTCAGCTAGAAAAAAAAAACCACACACACACACACACACACACACATGCACATGCAGTAGTTAACAAACAAGAGTTTGACATTTTAAGGTTTCTA
Source organism: Cirrhinus mrigala (assembly GCA_036247105.1). Classification (NCBI taxonomy): domain Eukaryota; kingdom Metazoa; phylum Chordata; class Actinopteri; order Cypriniformes; family Cyprinidae; genus Cirrhinus; species Cirrhinus mrigala. The sequence continues at coordinate 469,186 of JAMKFB010000083.1, forward strand.
ATGTCAGAAAACATAGCTATAAAAATGCTAGATTTGTTATTAAACACATGATGGCAGGTGCTGTACCTCTGTCATAGTGTTATTCCAGACCGAAGTGAAGCTCTCATCATCTCCATATTTGTCCTTAATGCTTTGAGCAACTCCCTCTTCAATTTCATCCAGAAGCTTCTCAAACTGGAATGAGGTTAAAAATCACCTTTAGCCTCTGAGTATTACATTCTGTAATACTTGTGAAGAAATATTAATTATTAACTACATTATATTATATTATATTAAAATATAATGATGTTATATTAATTCATTTCAACCATATAGGATTATGGAATCAGACTGTATTATAATAAGGTGTACGTGGGTGTTAAATGTATTTTTGTATAGCATGAGAATGAGCTCTGTATAGCCAATATGAGTTTTGTATAGCCAATATGAGCATGATCGTGAAAAAATGTATTTATTATAAATAAATAATATATAAATAAATCAAATTTATTTAAAAATGTTGAAAAATTATTATTTTAAGCCTCTGCTATATAACATAATTATTTATTATTTTGAAAATACTGCATCAGCTTTAGTGCTATGAAAGTGTTTGGCATTTGTGTTTTTCTTTTATTTCTTTTGTAATGCTTTAAATATGAAATTACTAATGACATTTCTGTAAGTTTGTCCAGATATGCTTGAACTTTTTAATTGGCTAATGTGCGATCGTCATAAAATGATTCTCAAAAGTCCTTTTTCAATAATAATAGTTTTGAAAAACCATCCAATTGGAAAAACATTGGTAAGAAGGTATACGTGAAGCATATTTGTAGTGTATATATGTTTTTATTGTGGTAGAGTGGATCAGCTCTCACCAAAGGCTCGAAGACGACAAGCACTATAGCCGCTGCCACCTCCACGAGGAAGATGATGAGCACAATGATGAAGAACTAGGAGAAAAGTTGAGAAATTTACATTTTTGTCTGCATCTGGAACTAAACTTTGGGAATAAAGCTGCGAGTGAACCTGTTTGATGGAAAAAGGCTCACTCACCGTGAGCAGCATGCATTTGTTTTCCTGTATGGCTCCGCAGCATCCCAGGAAGCCCATGAGCGCCAAAAACGATCCTACGCCGATCAGCACGTAGCCGATGTTTGCCAGCTGGGCCAGTTCGGGCGGCGCGCCTTCAATGTTCTCTAAAATGCCCAGAAGAGAGGCTCTGTCCACTGCCACCCAGATGCCTACTGCCAGTATGGCACCGCCTGCCAGCTGCAATGAGGAAGAGGAAGACAGAGGAAAACACTGTATGTCAATTTAGTTTAATGATGCAATAAATTGTTTTGGATATAAAGCAAGACTGATCTGGGTGAGGGAGCTTTTATAATATTTCTTGTCCGATAAGACTTATTGTAGCTCCGTTTAAAAGAGCCCTTTACGGTAAAAGAAGTCATAGATTTGAGCTCTGAAATCTATTTTGAAACAATTAAAATAGATGCATTAGTCAAAAGCGGTCATAAACATTTGCTGGGTTATGAAATCCTGGAAAGGCAAAGATCATACTCACAAAGATGACGCCATTGAAGACAAACATCATAGCTTTGAGGAAACCCTTGCAGCACATCTTGGCAGATTTTCTTATTCCTTAAAAAAGAAAAAAAAAAAAAAAGGCTTATTATTTATTTATTTTTATTTTTATTTTTTTCACATTACATTTAAGTATCAAGGGGTTGTTATTATACATTATATAATGTTTTTCTATATTATATAACATTATATAACCTTTTTCTTCTTCTTCTTCTTTTTTTTTTTTTTTTTTAATGCCACTACTTGTTTCAGAATGTTCAGTATTTTTATTTTTATTTTTTTGGAAACATTTAAAAAAAAAATTATATTTTGAATGTTCAGAAAACATTTTAAAATAATGTGTTGTTGTTATTGTTTTTTTTTCTGTGTCAAATACATTCTAGATTGATTGATTGATTGATTGATTTATTTATTCTTTCTATATTTTTTAATTTTTTTTTATTAAAACTTTCTATTCATCAAAGAATCCTGAGCGTGGGGAAAAAGACGAAATATGACCTGGGCAATAATGTATTGACAATTGCGTATCTGTGTACAGATCATTAAAAGTGTAGCTGTTTTATTGTCTGCTTCTCTGAAACAACGTCAGAGCTGTAAAAAAGCACACCATTAAAAAATACAGACATCAAACCTGTGTCTGAAAAGATGCCGTAATGGCTAACCAAAGATAAATGGACAGCTGTTCTACTACCTGCTAACAGGCCCTGGAATGAGTAAATACAACTTTATCTGGCTCTGGGTAATATTTGCCTAATGCAGGGGATTCTGCAGTTGACAAGACGGCTTGGTTTCCTCTAAATGTGGTGAAGTTCACTGAAAGAGGATGTTTGTTAAAATTATTTTGTTGGTATGCTCTATAAATGGCATTGGTTTCTGACTCATTTGGTGTGTGTAAGAATTTACTATAGAAGAACCATTTTTGGTTCCACAAAGAACCATTCAAACAAATGTTCTTTAAAGAACCATCTCTTTCTCACCATGTTATAATCTGAAGAAACTTCTTTTGCCACAAAAAAAAAAAACAAAACAAAAAAAAAAAAACCTTTTGTGAAACAGGAAGGTTCTTCAGATGCTAAAAGTTATCATTTAGACAATTTTTTTTTTTTTTTTTTTTTTTATGGCATCGTAAAGCACCTTTATTTTTAAGAGTGTACACTGAGCATTTACATTAAGAAAACTATGAATCTATCTCACTTTCTATTAGTTTAGTTGTATAAACAAGACTGTATCACTCTTCTTACAAATCTACAATTATACAACCTCAACAGTTTACAGTTGAAACCCTGAAAACCTAATGATTTTTTGCTCAGTGTGAGTCATATAATATCTCTGTTATGTCCTGTATGTAAAAGAACAGATAAAAAAAGGGTCTTACCTGTCCACAGGTGAACAATGCTCTCAGGTGTGTGGGACAAATCTGAAGTCTCAAACGTCGTCAGACTTAAGTATCTGGGGGCAGAGCTTAAATACAAAAACACCTCATGTTTTCACAGAAAGACTTCCTTGTGGAATAAGCTTTTATGGCATGAGAGATTTAGGCTGAAGTCCTTTGATAGTACGCTCATGGAAAAGTTATTATTTATACGTGTGTTGAAACAGACCTTTGTACCAACTGAAGTGCTGGAAAACTCCTGTAGGCTGCCAAACAAAAAAACTCCAATTTCACATCATTTACATAATTTTACCTAAATATCTATCAGTCTCTCTCTCTCTCTCTCTCTCTCTCTCTCTATCTATCTATTCATCCATACATGTAAAATAAGGTCTTCAAAGTTGTTGTTTTTTTTGTTTTGTTTTGTTTTGTTTTGTTTTTTTGCCACAACCAAGGGACTCACTCAGAAAGGGGAAGTTAAACCATGTTGATTTACCATGATGTGGATTAGACTGTATGCGTGTCTGCCCTGATCTCATTATTTGTCATTCAGACTTTAAGGAGCACGGTAAGACAGAATTTTGATATCTCTCTGTTCTTTTGTCTCAAAGTCTCTGCCTTTGTTTATTTTTCCAACGCATTATCAGTTTGTGATATGATACTGTACAATCATTCAGTCAACATCATTGTGGGGTGAACTGAGCCAGGTTTTATAAAGTAATTGGCACAAGAAAAAAATTTAATCATGTCTTCTGTCATCTGAAATGATCAAAATAATAATAATAATAATATCTTTATAATGTCCATATTGAAGTCTATACATAAAAGGAATTTGAAATTGTTATTTAAGCTAAAAATAAAAGTGACTCTATTTAAATAAACCTGTATACATTATATTGTCTGAAGAGATACAGTCATCTAACTTGTGCTTGGTTCATCCCTTCTGCTGGCTGACTTTAAAACTCACAGGGGTTTTCCAGCCATTGAGACACAGTTGAGATTATGCTAATTATGTCATAAATAATGTCATGTTAAATATCTAACAAATATTTGTTGTAGTTGCTTGTTGCTATGCTGCAGTTCATCAGAATGACTGCGACTATTTTAATCTTTCTACTCATGATTCACGGTGAGTCACTGCAATTGTTCAATCTGTAGATGCTGTGTAGATTTTATTTATTTATTTATATTTTTTATTTTTTGCACTCATTGATAAAATCTATAACATTACTGAAGTGTTTCATTCGAAGTAGAGGATAAAATACATATAAAATTATATACTGTGATTTATGTATTAGAGGCTTAAAACAATATAAGTTGTGCTCAGTATGAATTCTGTGTTTCAGGGGTTTCTAGTGCTGATTGGGATGTGAGTTACAAACATTCACACATCTGTGCACTAAAGGACTCATCAGTGATAATGAGCTGCACTTATAAATACCCTGCTAAATATAAAATCAATAAAGCATTCTGGACCAAAACACTTGTTAAAGATAAACATGAAGAGTATCCAGATCTGTCTGAGGATCCTAAATACAGGCAGAGGCTTCAGTATCTGGGAGATAAAAAGAAGAACTGCACTATTAGACTGAGTCATGTGACACTGAAGGATGAACACGAGTACTATTTCAGATTCACTACTGATAAAAGTGGCAAAAATTGCATTGGCAATCCAGGAGTGAGACTTACTGTCTCAGGTGACTTTCATGAGGTTTCACTCTTCTTCTGAGCATTATGTTGAATAATAATGAGTGTATGACAGCAGCACTAGATATAAAGTGTGTGTTGTGTTCAGATCTTCAGGTGGAGTCTCCTGAGAGAGTGACAGAGGGAGATTCAGTCCGTCTGACATGTAAAAGCAGCTGCACTCTGACTGACAGAGCAACATTCATCTGGTACAGAAACTCACAGCCAACTGAGAGAAGAGACAGAAACAATGAACTCCTGCTGCAGTCAGTCAGAAGAGAGGATGCAGGCAGATATAGCTGTGCTCTACATGGACACACTTACATCTCTCCTGCTGTTTATCTCAGTGTCACATGTGAGTACAGATTGATTAGTTTTTTTCTTTCTTTTTTTTTTTTTTTAAAGAACTTCAAACAAGATAATTTAAGGTTTTAAACTGTGTTCATTTTAGATGCACCTAAAAGCGTCTCAGTCTCCGTCAGTCCATCTGGTGAAATAGTGGAGGGAGTTTTAGTGACTCTAAGCTGCAGCAGTGATTCAAACCCACCTGCAAAATTCAGCTGGTTTAAAGGAAGAACGTTTATAGGTTCTGGAGGAATCTACAGCATCTCAAAGATCAGCTCTGATCACAGTGGAGAATACAAGTGCAAGTCCATCAATACACATGGAGAACAATACTCTCATGCTGTGACTTTAAATGTCATGTGTGAGTTGATGATGGTTCAGTAACTATGGTATTTATTTCTCTGTCACCGTATGTGTGTGTATAACAATCTATATCTGTTTTAGACCGTCCAAGGAGCGTATCAGTGTCCATAAATGGATCTGCTGAAATAGTGGAAGGTGATTCAGTGACTCTGATCTGCAGCAGTGATTCAAACCCACCTGCAGAAATCAGCTGGTTTAAGGAGGATGAATCCTCAGCTGTTGGATCTGGACAGAGTTTCAGTGCACTACAGAGTGGACGCTTCTACTGTGAGGCTCACAATCAACATGGATCTCAGAGATCCGACGCTGTCACTGTCACTGTTAAAGGTAGAGCAGCTCATATACTTATATTACTCTTTCTAAACTGAGCTAAACTGATCAATTTCTCCTTTTTTTTTCCATCTTGTCTCAGTACTACACTGGAAGATGTCTCATACAGCCATTGTAGTAACACTTTGTGGAGTTGTAATTGCTGTCATCATTGCATTACTTACCTGGTAAGAGTGTGAGTTTTTGTCTTTTTGTGTTTAGTTATGTGGTTTAATATAATGTAGCATTAATAAAACACGTTTTCTTTTTGAGCAGCTGTGTGAACAGGAAGACACTGCAGCCTAAGGTCAGTCAGATTCATTACAGTACAGGCTTTGCCCAATAGGGGCGCCAAAAAGGAAAGATAATGTAATTGAGAATAAATGAGGAAAATGTGGAGAACTTAAAAACAAAGGATGGATGATTGTTCAAATTACAATAAAAATATCTAATTTTCTTTCCTCAAGCAGTGACCAAAACAAACAAAATTCATTCTTGCTGTTTGTTACATTGTTGCATGTTATTTGACCTGCAACATGGCATGTTACATGCTCAAAAGCATTATAATAAAGCCATAGGTGGGAAATTGTTAACTCGGATCATTTTAAACTGACCAAAAAAGGTTCTCGGTTCAACGAGTCAGTGAGTTGTCGAGCCAAACTGATTTGTGAATGAATTCGGGCCAGTTTACTGAACCGGATCAATAGAGTCACTGAAAAGATATGACTCAGAAGAATGATTCATTCACAGAAAGGTCTAATAGATCTAATAGACATCGAGTATCAGATGAAGATGTGGAATGTCCATGTTTCAATTTTTTTTTTTGTTCTATTAACTTACTGTCAGATTTTGGTTTTACCCATATGAACGCAAATGCAATAATAACCAAACCAGGAACGCAACTCATCAGGATAACTGATGTATATGCTTGATGAGTTTTATAATGTATGCAGTTCTTGTTTTGCATGTTTTCATTTAATGGATCTGATTCTCCACTGTTCTGTCTTGGATCGCTGATGGCAAAACTGTTTAATGTTTCATTGATTTTTCTTCCCCATTCAGTCTCTCACAAACAGTTCTGACGACTTGAGCGTAATATATGATCCTAAGATGTTCTCATATGTCTACGAAAATGTGACGGTAAGTGCACTGCTTTTTCTTCAAGCCTACAACCTAGACATGTACTAGTTGTGTGTTCCTCTTTCTCATATTTTCCTTTTACTCATGTTTCCTTCTGTCTGTCTTTCATGAAGGCTGTTCCTCCTCTTGGCACTAGCACACCTAAAATGATCGTCCCTCTATATGAGAATGTTACAGTTTATGAGAATCTTAGAGTAAGTGTCCAGCTCTTTTCATTGTGAAAATATTCATGTGCTATTCAATGTCCTGCTCAGTAATATGTGCCTTTTAAAGATCTTCAAATGGACCGAGTTTGTAAATCGATCTTGTTTTTTTGTCTCATTGTTGGCTCAGACTAACAGGAATGTGATGTAGTGGACGATGACACACACCAAAACATTTTACGGCCTTTATGCATCTCTGTGTGGGTGGAGCCTTGGATGATTGACAGGAGGAGTGTCCAATGATGCCTTACTGATGTATTTTAAAGGGGTGCTATTATGCTTTTTCACTTTTTGAATTTTAGTCCATGTGTGGTGTGTATCTTTGGGCATAAAAAAAATCTACAAAAGTTACAAATCTCAAAGTCCACTCCAAAGGGAGATATTTCGTTTTTTAAAAAAATCCCTTTTCAAGAACTACAACAAACAGCTTCTTTGGACTACAGCGTTTGTTTTCCACATGCAATGACGTCACAAAGCGGCTATTAGAATATCATCCAATTAAATCCCACCTACGGAAATTTAAATTGTTGGGGGGTGTGTAGGGATGAGGTGGGAAATTAGCCTAACTTTAGCGATGCAGCACGGAGAGCCGCTGCTTTTAGCTTTATGCTGGAGCTGGTTTTGGGCAATGAAATGAAGTATGTAAATAATTAAATAAATTAGCACGATCTCGCAGGCTGATGATAGGACCCAACACTACTGTAGAGTATTATTTACTCACC
>JAMKFB010000083.1:477388-567284 GCA_036247105.1 Cirrhinus mrigala
CTCCAAACACAATTACAGCAACCAAAGAAAAAAAAAAAAAACAATATTAAAGAAAAGTCAAGGGTCAAGAGCCCAACTAAAGTAAAGACCCAGTGTTTGCCATGATGGAGAGGTTTAAATGAAACCGTTTTTTTTTTGTTTTTTTTTTTTTTTTTTTAATAAAACACCTGTTAGACGTTCTCAAATAAATATTTGTACGATATATGACAGAAATCAAGTCAAACTGTAATGTCGTTTGTGGAGTTGTTTAATCAGAGATTTAATGTCTTATTTATTTAAGTTTATTTTAATCTTTGGCTGTGGGTGATTCTTGTGTGTTTCTCTTTCCTTCGGTGAATTCTGCTTGTAAACAGCAGGGTGTTTCTCATTATTGGTCAATTCATGACATAATGATCTCCTTAACTCCACACACTGTGTCAATGCTACTTGAACACTCTGTAGTGTGGAAACACATGAACACTGAGCCAGGCTTTGTTTAACACTGGGAGCTATTAACATAAAACTTTACCCCGTTTCATTCACGTATGACTGATGCATTTGAATCAACATTAAGGTTTAACTTGATTTGTTTAACAATTAAAAACTGTAATCTAAATGCATAAGAATTTCGTATGTAATTGAATTACATAAAATTTAAGTTTAGGCTGAAACATTTTTTTTGAGTGGTACTTGCAGCCTACTTACAGTGTACATTACTTAGAAAAAGTACTAGGTAGTACATGGTAACTACATGGGTTAAGGTTAGGTTTAAGGTAGCTTCAGCGTTAGTACCTAGTAATTACCTGGTTATTGTAATTGATATAATAAGTACATAGTATGTAAAAGCAGAACAGTAAAAGTAAATAAAGTGCTACATAAAATCTGTGATATCTTTATCATTATAATTTTAAGATCACATTACTGAACACACTTTTTCTTTTAGGACCCACCCAGAGAGCGTATCAGTGTCCATCAGTCCATCTGCTGAAATAGTGGAAGGTGATTCAGTCGACTCTGATCTGCATCAGTGATTCAAACCCACCTGCTCTGAACTTCAGCTGGTTTAAGGAGGATGAAATCCTCAGCTGTTGGATCTGGACAGAGTTTTCAGTGCACTACCGACGTGGATCGCTTCTACTGTGAGGCTCACAATCAACATGGATCTCAGAGATCAGATGCTGTTACTGTCACTGTTAAGGGTAGAACAGCTAATTTACTTGCATGACTCCTTCTAAAGTGAAGCAAATTAATGTGTTCAGGTGTTTCAAATCTTTTGTCTCTGTTTGTAGGACGTCTGGTGATATTGTACATATCCATTGGAGTGATTTGTGGAGCTGCAGTTATCATCACAATGTTGCTGATTGGTAAGATGGGTGTAGTATTTGATTGCAGGTTCTTAACCTAATTTATAAACCTAGTAAAAGAAAAATCTAATTGTAACTTTCTTACAAAATATTGATTTTGTTTAAAAGATCTTTTTCATCTTAGAAATCAAATGAAACTAAATGAGAACAACAGCAGGCTGAGCAATGAAAATATTATAGAAATGCATTTTGAGGTCCAATATTTTTTTTACTACAGCATATTAATTTTCCAACTCTTTTGTGTAACACTATTCATTCTTTTTTTAAGGAGAAGCAGAATGAAAAAGAGGAAAAGACACATTAAGAACTCAGGTGAGAAAAATGAGTTTAGTAATCAAACAGTATCATCAGTAAATGAACTAGTAACCAAGGGACTAAAGTCTGAATGCAGTTGTGACTTAATATTGTGAGTTTATAAGCATTTGTTGTTGTTGTTGTTGTTTTGTTTTTTTTTTCTCTCCTAAATGCACAACAAAAAGCCCAGTGTTAAATTAACTCTGCTGGGAGTTGTTTTGGCTCCACACTCAAGAGTGTTTATAAAGTAACACTGAAGAGTGTCAAATAATAACAACTGAAGCAGAGTTTAAAGTTAATGAGATAATTAGTGATTAATTAAGTGATGATTGATCATTATTGGAGACACCTGATGTTAACAAGCAGAATCACCAAAGGAGAAAATCACAATTTTTAAGCAACCATTATAGTGGTCAGTTGTTTGCATTAGTTGGACTCTTGATCCTTAAATTAGATTTTGTTTGGCTGTTGTAACGGAGTTTATAACAGCCAGGTAAAGTGGGAGAAAAGGCAACCATGTGGCATTAATTTTGTTTTGCCATAACCTTTGTATAGTGATCTGAAAAACTGAGTTAAGTTTTTCTTTACTGAGTACATCAATTTTGTGAACAATATAATATCTATTATCAAACAAATGTTTTCAAAAACTTAATTTGATCAAAATGCTATTTAACTAAAATACACAGACATGATGGATCAGTGTGAGAATCACAACCAATGGTGACCATCAAAAAAATGGCATGTTGTAGCCAATCAGAACTCATCCATGGTTACCATAATCATGCATGAATAAATTATGACTTGAATTGTCTTTGCAATTTTCTTTTATTCTTACTATTTTCTTTCTTGTTTTTTGCTGTTTTTATGTGCTGTTTAGTAGCTTGTTTTGCAATGTTCAGAGTTGATCTGTTTTATCTGAATATGCTCGTTTGTCACCGATGTTGAGATTCATATGCTGGTTCTTGATGTCTGTGTGTGCCTGAACAAATAGACTTCTTCAGATTTTTTTTTTTTTTAATCAAAAACAGCTTCTAAAAAATCCTTCCAAAATATATATATAAAAAAATGCGGACTTGCAGGTTGTTTGAAGTCTAATCTTTGAAACATAATTCCAAAAAAGAAGATTATAACTCACAGATTATACTCAAATCAAATAATGATTACATAAACACATAACCAACCATCACCTGATGATTTGTGCTTTGGCTTGTCCAGCTGTTATAAGTTGGTTATAGCAATCAACCGAAATGTAAACGTCAAACATGTAAGTGTTTAAGAGCCTACTAATACTACTAATACAAACACTGACCACTATGATGGTGACATAAAAATGTGATGTTTCTCCTTTGGTGAGTCTGCTTGTTAACATCAGGTGTCTTCAATAATGATCATCATCACTTAATTTAATCACTAATTAGCTCATTTAACTTTAACTCTGGTTCAGTGTTAATTTAAACACTCTTGAGTGTGAGCCAAAATAAACTCCCAGGATAATTAATTTAACACTGGCCTTTTTTGCTGTGTGTCTCTATTTCTTCAATGTCGGAAGATGAGTCCATTCCATACCTGATCATGAAAGACGTACAGCATCTGATGCTGAGTCAACCGAACCTTTGTATAAGAATGTAACAGTGATTTATTGTTTAATTTATTGTTTGTTTGTGTGGACATTAATATAATTATTTTTACGATTGTATCTTTATTAGTTATAGTCAGTTAGTGTGAATGCTAAATTAATAATTATAATTAATAATTAATTAAGAATTATAATTATAGTTATTCTGAAGGTCATTGCACACTGAATCGGAAATTTCCGTATGCATTCTTTCTGTTTTTTTTTTTTTTTTTCTTCCGTATTAGTTCAACCTTTCCTATCAAAATGCTTGATTACAAAAACGCAGAAAATTGAACTGGATCCAAAAATTTTTTATGACAGAGCTTAGGAGCCCAGTGTGTAAATGTGAGTGATGTAACGTGAGGTCATATTTATTTCTTAAACATGCAAATATTTTGGACAAGTGTGCAATCACCTTTATAGTAATCATCGGTTGGTGTGGACACTAATATAGTTATTGTTCAATAGTGTGAAACAGCCTCAAGGTCATGTTGCCAGGTGTTTTTGGACAGCTTCTTCTCCACGGTTCCTCTTTAGTGCCAGACTGTTTATGCTGATTGACGGTTTCCAAAGTGGTGTGTCCTATCCAGCCCACATCGTTCATTCCTGACCTCTTCAGCAGGGCGCTGGTGGGGTCTTTTCCCAAAAGTTGGTATTGCTGAAGGTGTCAGGCCAGCCAGATCTGGAGAATCCTTTTGAGACAACTGTTGACTTTGGACACTTTAGAGTTGAATAGGGTGAATCTTTGTTACCAAGGACAGGTCTCTGGAGCTGTAAATTCACTTGTGATGTATGAAGGCCGCTCTTGCTTTTCCAATTACTTGCCTTGACATCTGCATCTGTGCCGCCCAGTTGATCAGTGATGTTGCCCAATTAGCTGAAAGACTGAACTTCTTTCCAGGGAGCTTCCATTCAGCATGACTGGATCCTTGCTTGTAAACTTTTTTCTTGAAGACATTCAAGCTTCTCTTGCATGTTTGTTGTTGGAGATAAGTTGCAAGGTCCTCGAGCTCATACCACAAGCCAACTGGATTCCTTGTTCTCTAGTGGATTCCTTCATAATCCAGTCAATGCAAAAAGAAACAGGAAGGAAGGGTGACAACAGGCATCCTTGTCTAACTCCAGTTTTCACCTTGAAGCTGTTGGTGAGCTCCCCTCCATGGATGACTCTACAAGATTTTCTAATCAGGTTAACCAACTTTAGCTAGGTCGAAGAAGCTTCCAAAGTGTCTCATGGTCTAACCTGTCAAATGCCTTCTCATATTCGACAAAGATGATGAGGCATTCCACTACAGCACTGTAAAAAAACAACCAACAGAATCTACTCAATAAAATTTGGGTAACAATCTGTAGTCAGTTTGTTTGGGTAGATTCTATCCTATATATCTGAGTAAATAATACCTAAATTTAACAGCTATGACAAACTATAAAAAAGTAGGTTTTTCTATCTACACAGAAAAAAAAAAAAAAAAAAAAACTGTTAAGTGAACTCTCCCGGAAGTTTATTTGAGTCCATACTCAAGAGTGTTAAAATGAACACTGAAGCAGTGTCAAAGTTAATGAGGTAATTAAGTGATTCATTCTGTGATGATTGATCATCACTACTGAAGACACCTGATGTTAATAAGCAGAATCAAAAAAAAAAATCAAATTTTGTTTAGTTAACCATTATAGTAGTCAGTGTTTGTGTTAGTTGGGCTCCTTACCCTTAACTTTTTAATGTTAGATTTTGTTTGGATGTTGTAATTGAGTTAAAATGACCAGACAAACCAGAAAAAAAAAAGTGATTATGTGGTGTTGAATATGCCTTGACATAATCATTATGTACTGACCTGGATAAGTGAGTTATTTTTTTTTTTTTGGTTATGTCAGCAAAATCAGACAGATGTCATTAAAACTTATTTTGACTAAAAAAAAAGAAACATGAGAATCACAACAACGGTGACCATCAAAAACAAGTTGTAGCCAATCAAATTTCATCCATGATTTCCAATCATTGCCATTGCAGCATGAATAAATTATGAGCTGATATTTTCTTTTATTTTTACTATTTTTATGTGACCTTTTAGTCGCTTTTTCTGTGATGTTTAGAGTTGATCTGTTACTGGAATATGCATGTTTGTCACCATTGTTGAGATTCATATGCTGATTCCTGATCTCTGTGTGTGCCTGGAAGAAACAATCTTTGAAAGTTTTTGATTGGAGGGAGCGTGTAAGAAATCCATTTAAAATGTATATAAAAAATGCAGACTTTTATGCCTCAAGACAGAACTTGATTATAACTGAGAGATGAGACTATAAGTGATTTCAGTAACTCAGATTTATGTTTATTTTTATAACAGAATTATCACTGTGATTTTCACAGTTCCAACAGTTAAACAAAAAACTGGCCACTAAAAAGTTATGAGTCAAGAGCCCAACTAATGCTAACGCTGTCCACTATAATAGTGACTTACAACATTTTCCTTTTGGTGATTCTGCTTATTAACATCAGGGTGTCTTCAATAGTTGTCCATCATCACTGAATGAATCAGTTAATTACCTCATTAACTTTAACACTGCTTCAATGTTCATTTTAACACTCTTGAGTATGGACTCAAATAAAACTCCTGGGAGAGTTCATTTAACACTGGGCTTTCTGCTGTGTGTAGACTTTACCTACTTTTATTTTAGTTATAGCTGTTAAATTTAGGTATTCTTTACTCAAATATATAGGATAGAATCTACCCAAACAAACTGAGTGCAAATTGTTACCTCAATTTTATTGAGCAGATTTTATAGGTTGTTTTTTACAGTGTACATCCTGGCATACTGATCTACGTGCCTCTTTTACTGGCTTGCCATTTAGTATTTTGTCATCTTGTTCCTGAGCAATCACTCTGAAACTCTGCTCTAGTTTTGGAGTCATTCAGAAGGCTGATGTTATATTTCACTTTGGTCTGATATATCTGACCAGATCTTCCTCAATTTCAGCTTCAGTCTGTCCACCACCAGGCGATGATCGGACCACACATCTGATCCTTTTCTAACTCTGATGTCCTGCAGGGCATCACCTAAACTTCTTGCTAATACAGATGTAATCTAACACAGATGTGATTCCAGTCATGCTGTTTGGAGATATCCAGGTGCTCCTGTGGATCCGTTCATGGGGAAACGACGCTACCTCCAATGACCAGGTAGTTAAGGGGCTGCAGGTCTGCAAATATTTCTCAATTCACCACTCATCACTCCCAGTCCATGGGTTGCCATGAGTTTGCCCATAAACATGTGTTATCGGTTACCAATCTTGGTGTTAAAATGCACTCATAATGTCTCTGTCTGGGAAGACTCCCTGCATCCATTCCCTGCAAATCTACTGCAGTGCTAAACTCTGTCATCTATCTTTACTGCATTTAGTTGGAGTATAACACTGAAAAGACTTTCAGATTGATCTTTTTAATGCTCCTGAAAGACGCTGTAAATATTTTTGAGCCATGCCATCTGCTCAACCAGTCTGTGCCACAACTCCTACTTCCTGTATGTGCATCGCTGTCTTCATGCCCAGAGTACAGCAGCAATCACTCCTGTCATCAGTTATCTTAGGCCCAACTGTGCCAAAACTTGTTTCATTATGCAGAAATTAGGTTGTTGGTCCACCATCCTCTCAGGTCCACCTTGAGGTGGGGGGGAGCGGAATACCCAGCACCCTCCACCTCTACATACCTACGAAACTGAGGTGAAACCCTTGGAGCAAGGCACTGTCCATTTTTTCTTTTTTCTTTCTACCTTCTGTTTAAAAGAAGGAAAGTTGGAGAAATTAAAGAGCCTTCCTCACCCTGAACAAAAGCAAGCTCATTTTTACTGGTTTGGAAGTTTGGTAATCCATGCTCAACTCTCTTCCTTTATTCTGACTTGAGACAGGACACTTGGCCCTGAGAGACCCAACGGTGGAGCTATAGTTATGCTTATAGTTATTGTCCATTAATGTGGACACTAATTTAGTTATCATTATTGTTATGGTGGCTATCCATTACTGTGGAGTGGTTTAATATTGTCATTACATATAACCCTTATAGTTGTCGTCTGTTAGTCAGTGAACACTAATATAGTTTATCGCCCGTTGATGTAGACACTAATAGTTATTTGTTATATATCCTTATAGTTTTTGTCTGTTGGTCAAATTGTGATTTAATTGTCTTTTTATTTTGTTTTGTTTTGTTTTTTTTTAATTGCAAGATGAATCATTTCATACCTCATGATGACAGAGCTAAAGACTTGTGGATGTTGTGTTGACCTGCAACCTGTGTATGGAGAATTCTGATGGTAATTGTTTTCATTCTTCACGTGTCTTCAATATCTTATTTTACTGACAATGAATATAGTATATATACGATGATTTAATGTTTAGATGATAGTCTTTCATCTGCTTTTATTTAAACAAACCAGAAATTTGAAAGTGTATTATGTATTAATGTATTAATTTATTTCCTTTCTTCCAGGATGACAGGCCATAGTATTTGGGACACATGGCAAAACATTTTACAGCCTTTTTTCATATATGTGGGTGGAGCATTGAATGATTGACAGTGGTGTTTTGATGCACATTGTTCAGTTTAGCATATGGTTTTATCCAAAGTGACTTACAAATAATGCATATTCGAAAACAACTGGTCAAAATTGTTGTTACATAATGGCCAGTATCATAGTAAAGGTAGAATAATGCCAAAGCTAGAGCATCATATTAAATCCTCCGTTTTCATTTACAGTTCGCATAATACTTGTTAATTAGTTGCGTTATGCAGCCAAAAATCTGGAGTCAAGCTATGATAGTGTGCAATGCAAATATTGCCCAGTAGAGCTGTATTCCTTCTAGCCTTAAAACCCTGTTTCAATGTGTCATCTTCTGAATTGGTTGTCCAATGTCATGTGTCATGTTTCTCATTGGTTGGTTCTTGTCACGTTACCCTCAACTGTTTTAATATAAAATAGCCCTCATGTAGCCCATTTATTCCTGGGTCATGTTATTTGATGTTGTTATCCTGCTGTTGGTGAGTCTGATTCCAAGTCAGTCAAAGTCTGTTTTTTGCCAAGCCTGCTTCATGCCAAGTTCAATTTCAAGTCTTTGTTTCTGTATTTTGGATTTCACATTTGTTATAATAAAGCTTGCACTTGGGTTCATTCACAAACTTCGCCTTCAGTGGACTCCCTTATTAAATCTAATTATGTTTGTTATTATTATTATGCATTGGGCGTAGTATAGATTGGGACTTTATCTTAAGGTGTGACCTACAGTAAGTCTAAACGTTTTTTTTGTGTTTTTTTTTAATATTACATAGGCTGACCTTATATTAAAAAACAAATATTAGGTCATATGTAATAATCAATTAACCTAAAGTTATTATAAAAACATCAGGTCCAAAACATTAAAGTATTACAGAAAAATCTGTAAGTTTTATACTGTATACTTGAATTTTTGTGACTGATAGTGCTTAATAAAGTCAAATAATCCTTGTTAGCAAAGCCAAATGATTCCAGTGGTGTAAAAATCATTCAGGCATTCCACTTTAGTTATATGGGATCATGCGAATGTTTTTCCAAGGCATAATTTTTTCAAAAACATTATTATGGCAGTCTGGTGGATTCCATCTGGTAAAGACAAATACTCAGAGGACAAGACAATATTAACTTCATTGTTGTTCAGTCGTAATACAAGCATGGTGTGACAGTTGGTCGGTATTAGTCCTGCCCCTCCTCCGATGTGATTGGTTGGCTGACTAGAAAAGTGACAGTGATGAGCGCAGCGCATTTTACTCAAGGTTGAACATTCTTCAACTCTCGGCACAGAAAAGACGCTCAACGGCTCTGGCATTTTAAAAAATGCGGTGCTCCCATTGAGAAACAACTGTAAAAAATACGCCAGCCGTGGAGAAAAACGCTTTGGTGGACATGCAACCTTAGTCTTCCCTGACGAGGGGTGCATTTCCCAAAAGCAACTATTGTCACAAGTTCCGTCATTACCATTAGAGATCAGTGGAACTTACCAAGTTAACTAATGAGGCTTTTTGGAAACAAACCGCTGGTTAGATCCCTATTTGCTTTACGGAACCAAATCAAACATAAAAACAGGCCTCAGCTAGGACAGACATATGAGAGCCACATGTCGATTTCATTAGCAATGATAACAGGTTCTGGGTGAATGTTTTCAGGTAGGTAGTGACAAGAAGTCATCTGCCAGACATCTAAGAAAAATTATTCCATCGATATTGCTGAACATCTCCCGCATTCTACGGTATCCAACTGCAACATGAAGCCAATCGCTTTGAAAAATATTCTGGAAAAAACACAAATCAAAAAGAGCTTTATTGCCAAGAGCGTTTACACAAACAAACATGGAAGAAGAAATTAAACAAACCCACTCTATTTATTTAGTATAAATCCTGTTTTATTCATCCATTCACTTATAGCAGAATGTTCAAGAAAAACAAATGGTGAACTCTTTTCAAGAAACACTATTTGTGTTATTTTTAGGGCTGGGGGTCGATTCCAAAAAGAGACCGATTCCTCGATTCTGAGGCGTTGGGAATCGAGAGTCGTTTCCAAAGTTTGGAATCGGTCCCATCAAGGGGAATAGCGACTCTCCACTCATAGCCATTTTCAGTTCAACCAAAGCTGATCTATGGGCGCCTCCTCAAAGAAAGGATGCATAATACGAAGGCTGCATATCTCTGTTGTCATCAAACGGTCGCTGAACATCGTTTCACGAAAATAAACTGAATAAAAGAGTACGGGTACTGAGCACGTCTGAGCTTGAGGATGCAGCCTTGCTCGCTAATAGTGATTAGAAGTCTAATTCGTTTCCACGAAAGGGTTCTTTCGGATAGATCGTTTTAATGAACCAGTTCAAAAAACGATTCAAAAGTTTATTTTTACGGTGAAATTCGGCCTTATATTGTCCACAGTTTTTGAGTGCTGCACGACAGAATAGATCATGGACGTTGATCGCGGGTTCTTGATTCTACCATCTTAAATAAAATGCTATTTTTAAACCTTTCTATCAGCCAATGATAATTCTGAAAGAAAATGCAGAGAGCACAGATCAGTGCCCGAGAGCGCATCTGATTTGGCAGTATAAACCACAAGCTCTTATATCAGTGTTGTTGTTCTGTTTTTTTAGTTTCAGTGTACAGTTTGTTAATTTTTGCACAAAGCATACCATTGAGAGTACACATCATTCAGCTGACACTATGCCTTATTCATTCATGCAATAAATGCATATCCACCACTGCGTTTATCAAAATTACAATTTAAATACAAGAAATTAGGAGTGTAACAGTACGTGTATTCGTACGTTGCAAATAAACATTCATTGTATATTTTAAAAAGTTGCTCCGTGACGGTCTGGTATAAATTACACGTACTGTTACACCCCTAACAGAATGTATCATAATTTTTAAAAAATAAAGTTTCATATTATGATTAGGCTGCTACTTTCTAAGATCTTTATATTCTACAATCATGGCAAAATTAGAAACTCTCCACTCTATGAAAAAACAAGAAACTGAAAACAACAGTAAGAAATTGATTCTTGGAATCAATTCTTATTGATTCCAGAACCAGGAATTCAGACTTGATTTCAAAAATTTCAGATTTTCTCACAGAACCATATATATTTTATGTGTACATAAATATATATATGTTTTGTTTTATAAACCCAAACATACTGTGGCATAGCATATTGAAAGCGTTACTGACACACTTCAACACTCATCATACAAACCTCTACAATGGTGACAATCATCAAACTAATTCAGATAAACAGATCAATACTTTTGTTGATTGTCACCATTGTTGAGTTTCAAACACTTATTTTTCATGTTAATTGATTCAATATTTTTCTTTTTGTTATTTCATGCAAGTATGATTGCCACGCCAGTGCTTTAATCTACTCCAATTAAAACAAACCCTAATCACAATAGTAGATGTTTTGCATCAGTTGGAAAAAGTTTATTAACATGCTATAACATAATATTTCTATACTCAGTTAAAAAAAAAACAAGTGTACCTTCAGTCCAGCAGTGTTTCCAGACTTGATGATGACGGTGGTATCTGGAGCACGGCTCAGCAGTGAAACAACAGACTGGCGGATTTTGGCCACTTCATGCACGTAAAATGTTATCGGGTGAAAAACCAGGTGGGCAGCGTTATGTGATGACAATGACTGCATGAGGCCCACCACGCTATTGTATCAATATAATTGCTGATATAAGGCAGGTCAATAATAGGCATTTTACTAAACCGCAAAGGAACGCTGTGTGGCCTCCAGTGAATATTGATGTTATTTTTCAATTCCACAATCTCCAGTGGGCCACCTGCATGGGGAGTGTGGAGGTCCATTCTTTTTATGCCTAATAAAGATACATGAAACTAATATTTATAATTGTAGCTTTAGAAAGACACAACAAGAAGGACAAGAGGGTGAATAAAATGTTGGCATTTTCCTTTTTTTAAGTGCACTGTAAAAAAAAAAAAAAAAAAAAAAAAAAACAGGGTTCCAAATACCATTAATTAAAATAATGTAAAAAATTACTGTAATTTGTCATTAATGTCATAATACTTAAAATAACAGCCAAATAGTTAATTCAGAGATAATTCTACAGAGTTGTGACTGCAATGCAAAAGAAAAGAAATCACCAGTTATTTTCCTTTCTTTTTTTTACAGTGTGGCCTGACGTCTCAATGCCATTGCATTGGATACAAGATATTAAACCAGAGTAGCAACTGCAAACAGAGTTAACCAGAGGCCATATATATTGTGTAGCCTCTTTTATGCCAATTCCTCATTTAAATGCTAGGTTCTTTAATGAAAACTCTAGTTTTGTGTTTGACAAAATGCACTTGCAGTACATGATATCATGTAATGGTTCTGATTCATGAAGTCATTTGACACTAGTGAGTTATTTAATTGAATATTTTTCAAAGAAAAAAAAAAAAGAAAACCAAAGTTAGAATTAAAGAAAACAATAGGACAATTCAGCTGCATAATTTATTCATGCTGTGATGCATTGCTGGGGGAGCTTCTGTACACTGTAAAAAATTGCACTGTTAAATAAACAGTAATCTACTGGCAAGCTGTGGTTGCCAGCATTATACTGTTACCTTTACAGCTCTCTTTCGTTAATTTACAGCTCTTCATTTTTACAGTATGTTACCGTTATTATGCCATGTGGTAACTCATTTTAATTTTGGGAAACCAATTGCTTCAAACCATTTGAGTTTTTAAAAAATCTATTGTTTTATATGGTGTTAGTACAATGAACTTATTTAATTTGAGTCCACTAAGAAGAAATATTTCTTAATATAAACCCACAAACACTTAAAGTGTAATAAGAAGCAATTGACTTTTACTCAAATCTTTATAGATTGTCATTAACTAACAAAAGCACAAATTTGTGTAATAAAGTGCTTAGTAAAGAGATTGTCACTATATCAGCAACTCCACAATTACTGTCTTTAAATAAAGCAGCAAAACGTCAGTGCTCGTGGCTCATCATTGCCTGAAGCACAAGCTCTACTCTCCAGCAAAATGGTGACCCACAAAACTAAATTAAACTAACAGATCTCTCTGTACAAAAACAGATCAGTTAGGCACAATTAAATATTTACTCTCCTTACCAGTTAATGACTTTGCATAATTGTTTTTCTATGAACATTCACTAATATTTTAGTGAAAAATAACTTGATTTGCTTGGTAAATCTGGACTGTTATGTTTTACCAGTATATTACTGTTTTTTCTTGAATTAACAGTAATCTACTGGCAGCTCTGGTTGCCAGCATGTTACTGTTTTTCTACAGTGTGTTGCCGTAAATTAATTACAGTTTATTACTGTTAAATTACATTTGATGCTGTTTTTTTTTTCCCATCGTACATCTTTAACCCTTTAAAACCCACAGCAAAATCCTCAATTTTAAATGAACACTTATAATGTGTCAACACTAACAGAGTGTTTGAGTAATACTGAATTAGTGCTGAAGTTAATGAGATAATTATATGATTGATCACGTTCTGAATTGAGCATTAGTGATGAACACCAGCTGTTAACAAACAAAATTGCTGAATGAAAGAATAAGACAAGAACAACTGACTTCAGCCACAGCCTGAGGTGACATCAACTGAAATAAAAGAAGACATTAAATCTCTCAAGATCTGATTAAACTCCTAAAACAGCATTACCAGCTTCAATTATTACCACACTGACTTTATTTCTGTCAGACGTCTACAGAAGAGAGTTGCAGAGGTTTAGATTTTTTTTTTTCTTTCACTACCACGGTGGAGATCAGTGTTTACTTTAGTTGGGCTGTTGAACCATGACATTTTAAAGTTATTTTTACTATAGTTGTTGTAATTATGTGTATTTACAACATGCTTGTTATGATGAAACAAGAAAGCTAGAATTGTTTATGGTTTGATTATAACGCATGTTTTATCTAGTGTCTTTTCTTTCATTGAATATTGATGCTAGGTTTAAAAAAAAAAAAAAACTGAGCATGCCGATGGAAAAAAAATAAGATCTTCTATAGATATCTGACAGAAATAAAATCAGTCTGGTTAGAAAATGCATGAAGTTGGTAAAGTTGTGTGTTGAGTTGTTTAAATTTTCAGTTGTTTCATCTAAGGCTGTGGCTGAAGTCAGTTATATAGTTCTTGTGTTTGTCTTGTTTCTCTTTCAATCAGTGATTCTGCTCATTAACAGCAGCTGTTCGTCAGTGTCTGAATTAGTTTTCATTATCTCTGTAAGGTGGACTATATTAGTAAACTCATGTAGGGAATAGTGAATGAGGGTGTAGGTTTGATTTGAAACACAGTCCTCTGAGTGTCGATTTTGAACGCTGTTAATTCACGATACATAGCAGCAGGCTACTTTTTCGAAAATGACAAATAAATACCCAGAAATGCACTGTTTTAATGGGAAAACAGCATGTTACTGTCAAAATTTGGCCGTTTTTTTTACAGCAATTTTTTAACAGTGTACTGTGATACCCAACATGCATTGCAACATTACACTTTTTATTGTCACAATTGGTTGGGGGTTCATGTGTTAATTTATGTTGACTTTGTGTGTTATGGAGTTAAAATTTTTGTGTTCATGTTTTTTTATTTTTGTTTTTAATTGGTTCTCCAATATTGTTAATGTTGCACTTCAGTTTTATACAACAAATTTATTATTGGCACAACACAATCGTTAGAGTCAAATTACATTAGTGAATTATTTCATTATGATTGTGGAGCCTTTAATAGCTAACTTGTGGGCCAGATCATCAATCCACATGTACGTGTCACACATGTGGCCATCACTATGTTGTTATATGGGAAGCTGCTTGGATCATGTTGCATAAGCAGCCAGTTAACTTGCTGCTTTACATATAAATGGCTGGTTTAGCATCCACTTGAGCATTTTGCAGCGCACTTTCAAAGTTCCTCTGAAACCCTCCACCCTCCCCAGCTCCACCTGTATAGATCTACACAGCACCGTATCACCATATGCATTGGCAGTAGTAAGTTCCTGTCAGCAGCAATAATCTACAATGACAGCAATAACCAACAGCAGCAGCAGCATAGCTGATCTATTCGCCCAAGACCAAATACATTAACATTGTCATATCCATTACAATGCTAAAATCTTCAGATGATGTAATTTGCATTATATTTCCATGCTGTTGCGTTTCATGTTAAATAACAATAACAACACAGTCATACTTGCCCGGCACTTTTGCTTCAAAGTACTGGAACCACTGCCTTGTGGTGGAGTCTCCTAACAAGTAGATCAATCTTGTTTTTAAGACAATTTACCATTTCTGCAGTACTGAACTGTCGAGTGTTGCATACAAAAAGACTTCCAGACATCTTTTAAATAAAATCCTGCAGGAACAGGTGTTGTCAGTCCAGACCTGCATTTCTCCACTGTGCCTAAAGCAAAGAAACATTCACATGAAAAAGCTGTGTTGTAGTCAGAAGAGAAGAGTTTGTCACATAATTCTTAATTTATAACTTGCAGTTGTGAGTTTATATCACACAATTGTGAGAAGAAAAAAAAAAAAAAACGTTTGCAATTACCTTTTTATTTTATTTTATTTTATTTTATTTTATTTTATTTTATTTTATTTTATTTTATTTATTATTTTATTTTATTTTATTTTTATTTTATTTTATTTTATTTTATTTTATTTTATTTTATTTTATTTTATTTTATTTTATTTTATTCAGTGGCAGAAACGTGCTACCAGAGGATGGGGCAGTTTGATAAAAAGTTGAAAGATGTGTTTCAATCTCGCCCACGTGAACAAATGAAATATTCATGCCATGAACCAATTTGTAAATGATAAATATAAAAGGAGATCCAAAACCTAATTCCATTTTCTGTAGCTTCTTTCCAAACAGGAAATGAGATGGTAAACATACCATTGGCTGCAGTGTTGGAAAGGACATTTAGGATTTTTTTGTCTCCACTGATAGCAACATTTGTTAATTTCCTGTGGAGAAAAAAATAATACATTTTCTATAATTTTATTTTTACGCATCTGCAATCGTTCTGAAATTCATTTTGAATTACTACCCACGCTGCAAAAAGTTGCTTCTCAAAAAGATTTAATGGGTTTTCCAAACGTCCATATGAGTGATGAACCAGTTTGTCACAAGAAAGTGTCTTCGGTCTCTCACACTGCCACACCGTCCCTGTTTTTATATCCTTATACTCACAGCAGCAGTTTCTTTTCCTCCAACTTCCATCTGCACCCCACTTAAGATTACATTCTACTACTTCAGTGATCCTGGTTTTACTGGGTCCTGATCCAAAGTAGCCATGATAGTGGGCGCGTGGGAATGAAGACTCCCTGTATTTTTTAAGAATCTGCACAACCTCACTGGAGTGCTCAAGGCGTACAAAAACTTGTGCCTGACCTTCCCAGGGCAGAAGGAAATCAACAGAGTAAGTCCCATTACGATGATCCACAACCTCCCCGTACACACTCGCCTTCAAGAAGAATGGAAAAGAACAAGTTTAATGCTGTTTGTTGTTTTTATACAATAAAAAAGTAATACAAATTAATATATCATAAAAAAAAATACACCTTTAGCTTTAAATTGAAAAGTTTTGCTTTGAAAAAATCTCCTCCATATCGTTTCAGGTTCTTGTTGTGGTCTCTGGCTGTGATAGTAACAGAGATAATTTCTCCTACTTTGTAACTCTCTTTGAGTCCCACAATAGAGAAAGACGAGTGGACTGGACTTGTGCTCTGATTCAGCTGAGTGATTTCTTGATCTGGACCAGGCCAGTCAATAACCTTCTGTAGTCTTTCCCACTCCTCATCACTGATTCCCATGTCAGTTGCGGATGTTGTGGGTGAATTGTTATTTCGAGCAACTGGTTTCGGTCTGGGGGGGTGAAATTGTTTTATGTGGATCCCACCATTCATTGCCCATAGAGCCTGATAGAGGATCAGGACAGAGTTACACCAAATTTCATTTATTTCTACATGCAAATGTTTGTGTTCATTGTAGGTACACACATATGCACCTGATAAGACTAGAAACGTTATATGTGACCCTGGACCACAAAACCAGTCATAAGCATCAGTTTTTTGAAAATGAGATTTATACCTCATAAATATAAACATAATAAGCTTTCCATTTATGTATGGTTTGTTAGGATAGGACAATATTTGTTCGAGATACAACTATTTGAATATATGTAATCTGAGGGTGCAAATCAATCAAAATATTGATAAAATCACCTTTAAAGTTGTCCAAATGAAGTTCTTAATAATGCATACTACTTATCAAAAATTAAGTTTTGATATATTTTACAGAATTTTACAAAATATTTTCATGGAACATGATCTTTACTTAATATCCTAATGAGTTTTGTCATAAAAGAAAAATCGATAATGTTGACCCATACAATGTATTTTTGGCTATTGCTGCAAATATACCCCAGCGACTTGAGACACAAGGTCACATATAGATCTGTAGGCGTTTGGTGAAATCATGCACAAACTGTGAATGGGTTTGGTTCAAAAGCATCAAGTAAAGAATTTCCTTTACACAACAAATCAAAAACAAACAGCAAACTGCTGATCGTATATTTGTGTGTCAAACATGCCATCCCCTGTCTGGGGGAGTAATTATACAGTGCAGCATGTACAATTATGAGAGGACAGTTTTCTATCACAAAAGATGTCTTCAAACATTTAAATCAATATATTGTTTTCTGCGAATGAGTAAGCAGGATAATTTTGAAGTAAATATTCTAGTCTTGTTCAGGGCTATTCGGAATGGCTTTCATGGCTCTTTTTTTTTTTCCAAACATGTACATCCATCTTGATTGTGCTGAATAGAAAAAAAAAAAAAAAAAAAAAAAAAAAAAAATACATGTTGGCCAATAGCATGCTATAAGTAGCTGAAATAAGCACAGATGTCAGGGCATCTCAAACCATCTAAAGGGCCCCAAAATCACCTCAGATCACTGTTCATATTTGAAATGGACAACCAAACAAAACACACCCCTATCCAGACACACCCCTCTGCTCCCAAAAACAATAAACACACTGCAACAATGACATCAGATAATGAAAGAGAAATTATGAGTCAAGTGTGCTGTGCTCACAAGTTATTTGGCATGTTTCTAGGGCTGCAACAAACCATTATTTTGTTCATCGATAAATATATAGGAATTTTTACAATTATGTATTGACAACAGCTAGTTGCCAGCTGGTTACTGTAGGTCATACCTCTACAAAAGCTTTAATTGAGGTAGAATTAGAGTGGTCTGTATTACTTTTAGGTGTGCTGTTGCTTAGGTGTGTGTGCTATTTTTTTCTTCTTCTTCTGAATGTGTCCTCTAAACATATTTGTTCTGCAACACAAAACTAAACCAAACTGTGACCTTACGGCAGAAAAATTGTCATGAAGTGGTGTGAATCTGCCAAATCATTGCTCATTGATGTCTTCTAATGTAATTTCTGTCACCAGAAGAGTGTAAAGCTGCATTTTCACAACTTTATTTCAATATCATTGCATAAATATGCATTACAAAAGACTAAATTACAAGAAAAAAAAAAAAAAAAAAAAAAAAAAAAAAAAAGAGAAAGAAACAATGCAAAAGACAGTCAAGGGTCAAGAGTCGAACTAAAGCATAATGATAATGGCAACAAAATGCAAGCAAAATCTAAACAAAAATAGACAAGTTTAAAAAAAAAAAAAAAAACAGTCAATGACTAGCAGAAGCAGCTATCAAACAAAAACTCAAATTAATGTTAAATATCCTAAACTTTCTTTCTTTTTCTTTTTTTTTTTCTTCAGTAATTTAGTGTTTTGTAATGCATATTTATGCTTTTTTAAAGTTGTTACTTTACAGGTATTGTCTGAATTATCATCATGAGAAATTAAAGATTTGTTTTGCAGTTGACTACTAACTAGCACTATCTTAACTACTACTGCATCAACAACGCTACAGTTATAGCTTTTAAATAAAATGACATTCAGCTTAACATCAACCTTTCATTTTCTTCTCCTGGACTAAAGCACACACTCTACTCTTCATCACAATGGTAACCCACAAAACTCAGACAACAGAAACCCTTTAAATCCCAAAAGAACATGAAACACTAACAGATCTCTCTAGATCTCAGCATCTTCACTTAATACAAACGAGTCTGACTTTGTTTCTTTCATACCAAACTTCTTATTGAGAATTAACTGAGGTTTATTTATTACTGATGTTTCATTGAAATTAATAAAGTTTGAAGTCACCGTTGTGGAGATGGGCTGGGCTCTTGACCCTTGATTTTCTTAATAATTTTTTTTTTTTTTTTTTTTGTCTGTTTTGTTTTGGTTTTTGTTTTTGTTTTGTTTTGTTGCTGGTAGAAAGTGTGTTTATTATGGAAAACCCAGCAAGAAACAGTCTGATCAGATGAAGCTGGTTATGTACAATCTTGCTATTGCCTTTTTTTTTTTTTTTGATTCACTGATCTCATCAATTTCTTTTTTTTTAGTTTTAGAAGTTTAAAGCGTGAAATCCAAACCTACTTTGCTATTTTGAAAGCTTGTATACTCTTTAAAATTAAGGTGCTTCAAAAAAAAAAAAAACATTCATTCAAAGCTTATTTTTTTGTTATTTGAAGAACCTCATTTACCAACAATGTTTTGTGAACCAGAAATTCAAGAAATACCTGTAAAATACGTGTTTGTCATCTTATTTAAATAAGAAGATTTTACTTTACTGCCAGTCATTTGACCGTTTTATCATCTAATGGTTTTGTTATTGTATTAATTACAGATTTTTTCTTTTGTTGTTGTTGTTTGTTTGTTTGTTTGTTTGTTGTAATTTTACATATATTTGTTTGTAATTAAAGTAAACAGGAAACATACTGTATAAAAATACAGCAGTTTTTTCTGCATAAAATGAATTACTTTAATTTGTCATTAATGTCATAATACTTAAAATAACAGCCAAGTAGTTAATTTAGAGATAATTTTACAGAGTTTTGACTGCAATTCAAAATAAAAGAAAACAACCAGAAAAATCAGTTATTTTTAGTTTTTTTTTTTTTTTTTTTTTTTTTACAGTGTGCTTTAAAATGTCTTACAAACTTACCAAACAATATGATGTCCAAAGAAAACAAGCCAGTAGTAATACACATTGTCTTAACCTGTAGACTGATAATACATGGAAAAGACTAAATATTTGAACCCTAATATGACAAATGCATTAATGTCTACAAACTCTAGATTACCTGGTGCATTTGATTTCTCCGTGGATGGCATGACCATGCCTGTTGTTCTGTTTTATGTCAGCTTGTGAGTGAAGAAAATGGCTGTACAGATCTGAAAATGAGGTGTTCCCACAAAGTACATGACATGCAGTTAAACAAACACGTTGTTGTCCTCAGCTTTGTTTGAGTTCTCCTTCAGGTGAATGTCATTCAGCAGGGGGAAAAAAAAAAAAAATATATATATATATATATATATATATTTTTTTTTTTTTTCCCTATGTATATATAAATCTGGAACACAATAATGAGTGTAACAGGAGTATCAACATATTTGTTCAGTAAAAAACAAAAAACAAATCAGTCAATATCAATAGATATCAGATCTCTGAGTACTAGAACATCTAGGCATAAAAAGATTTTTTCCCCTATGCCATCTCCAGCTTAAACAGCTGAAACATGAATCATTATCTGTGTTCTGCAATTAATTTCTGTAATTTTTCTCCATCTCTAATTGCCTCTTTCTCTAGTATTAAATACATATGCACATCTCTTTATTTATATATGGAGTAAATAATGCATAAATCTTCTGTTCCAGATTAATGTACATTATTATTAAGAATGTATTGCTCTTCTTAGAAATCTACAATTATACAACCTAAACAGTTTACAGTTGAAACCCTGAAAACCTAATGATTGTTTGCTCAGTGTGAGTCATATAATATCTCTGTTATGTCCTGTATGTAAAAGAACAGATGAAAGGGTCTTACCTGTCCACAGGTGAACAATGCTCTCAGATGTGTGGGATGAATCTGAAGTCTCAAACATTGACTTAAGTATCTGCGGGCGGAGCTTAAATACAAACACGCCTCATGTTTTCCCAGAAAGACTTCCTTATGTATTAAGCTTTTATGGCATGAAAGATTTACATTGAAATCAGTTGATAGTACGCTCATGGAAAAGTTATTTTTTATACACTGTAAAAAACAACCTATAGAATCTACTCAATATAATGGGGTAAACTGATGTAACAATTTACATTTAGTTTGTTTGGGTAGATTCTATCCTATATATTTGAGTAAAGAATACCTGAATTTAACAGCTATGACAAACTAAAAGAAAGTAGATAAAGTCTACACAGCAAAAAGCCCAGTGTTAAATGAACTCTCGCGGGAGTTTATTTGAGTGTTAAAATGAACACTGAAGCAGTGTCAAAGTTAATGAGGTAATTAAGTGATTCATTGAGTGATGATTGAAAATTATTGAAGACACCAAAATGTTTACGTCACCATTATAGTGGTCAGTGTTAGCATTAGTTGGGCTCTTGACCCGTAGCTTTTTAACATTAGCTTTTGTTCAACTGTTTAGTTAAACTAACCAGACAAGCCAAAGAGCAAAAGTCATGCAGTGGTGATAATTTTAGTTTTAAAATAAACTTAATTTGAGCCACTGAAACCATTTAGAGTTCTGTATCCTTTATTTATTACAACTGCCTTGTGGTTTCACAGCAACAAAAAAATGATAAAGCCTGAATTTTTTTTTTTACAATTTTGAATGGACATCTTACGAGCTCCGATGAGCAAAAAAAACTTTCAAAAGCTGTTCTTTCAGGCACACACAGACATCATGAATCAGCATATGAATCTCAAAAATGGTGACAAACAGCATATTCAGAAACAGATCAACTCTAAACATCATGGAAATCATCAGCTCATAATTTATTCATGCCACAATGCATGATGGGAGATATGGATGAGTTTTGATTGGCTACAACATACATTTTTGTTGGTCACCATTGTTGTGATTCTCATGCTGATTGTTGATGTCTGTGTGTCTGAATCTAAAAATTATTTATATTTTTTCCGTTCAAATAAATTTCAGAAACACCTGTCTGATTAAACCAACATAAACAAAATACAACTCACTTATTCTGATCGCTACTTCATGACTTTGTCAAAGCATATTCAAAACCACAAAATCTCATTTTTTCTGGTTTGTTTGACTGTTATAACTCAATTACAACACCCAAACAAAATCTAATTCTAAGAAGTTACTGGTAAAGAGCTAAACTAATGCTAACACTGACCACTATAATGGCAACTTACAAAATTAGATTTTCTCTTTTTGGTGATTCTGCTTATTAACATCAGGCGTCTTTAATAATTTTAACACTCTTGAGTATGGACTCAAACTCCCGGGAGAGTTCATTTAACACTGGGCTTTTTGCTGTGTAGACTTCACCTACTTTTTTTTAGTTTGTCTTAGCTGATAAATTCAGGTATTCTTTACTCAAATATATAGGATAGAATCTACCCAAACAAACTGAGTGTAAATTGTTACCTCAGTTTACCTCATTTTATTGAGTAGATTCTATAGGTTGTTTTTTACAGTGTAGGTATTCTTTACTCAAATATATAGGATAGAATCTACCCAAACAAACTAAATGCAAATTGTTACATCAGTTTACCCCATTATATTGAGTAGATTCTATAGGTTGTTTTTTACAGTGTGTATTAAGCTTTTATGGCATGAAAGATTTAGATTGAAATCAGTTGATAGTACGCTCATGGAAAAGTTATTTTTATACACAACTGTTGAAACAGACCTTTGTACCAACTGAAGTGCTGGAAAACTCCTGTAGGCTGCCAAACAAAACAAAAATCCAATTTTATGGACAGAGTTACATCATCTTACCTAAATATCTCTCTCTCTCTCTCCGGCTTGCTGTCTATCTATCTATTCATCCATACATGTAAAATCATCAGTGTTGGGCAGTAACGCATTACAAAGTATTGTAATTGTAATAATTGTATTGTAATTTGATTCTTTTTTTAGTAACAGAGTAATTTAACGTGTTATAATTTCCAAATGAGTAATTAGAGTATAGTTACAAGCATGCATTACTGCTGCGTTACATCATTGCCGATCTAGATTGTAAAAAGGGTGTTGGCTATAGCACACGCGACGTCCTCTACCAAAGAGCTACTTTGACTTGTAAGCGCCTGTGAGGCGGATTGAGTTTCTATTTATAACACGTGGACAATCAGAGAATCCACTCCCTGCTCGAAATGACGTGCATTTTGCAACCACGCATGCAGCAGCCTATTGCTTTTAGTAAACTTAACAGTGGTTTGTGAATGTTGATGCTTTAATAACAGATATTTTATTGGGAGTATTTATGCTGGGATGTTAGGCAACACACAAACTTACAATTTCAAGTAAATTTCGTGGATGTACAGAAAAAAAGTAATGTAACTAATTAGTTTTGAAATAAAGTAATCAGAACAGTAATTTGATTACTTTTAAAAGGAGTAATCAGTAATTTAATTACATTTTCAGAGTAACTTGCCCAACACTGAAAATCATCCATACATGTTCTTCAAAGGCTTGCTTATTTATTTATTTATTTATTTATTTATTTATGCCACAAACCAAGGGACTCACTCAGAAAGGGGAAGTTAAATCATGGTTTAGTTGCTTGTTGCTATGCTGTAGTTCATCAGAATGACCAACTAACACTCAAAAAAATGTTGCAGCCTAAACTTAAACTTTATGTAATTCAATTACATACAAATTGTCCATGCATTTAGATTACATAGTTTTAATATAAACAAATCAATTAAACTTAATGTGATTCATATGCATAAGTCATATGTGAATGAAACAGGTAAAGGTTATGTAATAGTTCCCAGTGTTAAACAAACCCTGTTCAGTGTTCATGTGTTTCCACACTACAGAGTGTTAAAATAGCATTGACACAAGGTGCGTTCCCATAATTACGAGATTCCAACTTGTAAAAAGCGTTCACGTCCTCGTAGAACTCATAATTACAAGTCTTCTGAGAGCTACGACTTGTACCACATGACCGCTGTACCACCTGACCAACGTAGGCGCGGTTTAGGCGTTGATAGTGTTGCCATAAAAAAGCATAATTCTGAGTCTGAGGACTTGAACAGCTCAGAGTAGAACGTCACATGTTGTCATCTCGAAATTACGGTAATTACGTTATGGCGTGAATGTAGCAACAGTGTTAAAAATTAAGGAGATAATTATGTCATAATTGACTAATAATGATGAACACCTGAATGTAAACAAATGAAGACATTAAATCTTTGATTAAAACAACATTATAGTTTGACTTGATTTCTGTCATATATCTACAAACATTATTTGAAAACATCTAAGCAGAGATTTAGATGTTTTATTTAATTTATATAAAAAAAATAAATAAATAAAATAAAAACTTTTCATTTAACCTCACCATCATGGCGATCAGGGTTTAATTTAGTTAGAGCCTCTTGACTCTCGACAGTGATAACATTCAACATATCACCATTGTTAAGATTTGTGTGTTGATTCTTGATGTCTGAGTGATGCTGTAGCGTTCATGATTTGATGTATAAGATGAACATAATTGTTCATACAGCTATTGTACAAGCTAGTAAATTAAAGTGCTTCTTTTATGCTTTTTTAAATATGATGTTTTATGCAGTGTGTCATGTAGCTGTATTTGAACATAAGCTATCCGCAAAGTTGTGAAGCTGACAGTACACGATAAGTCAAGTTGTTGTCTATCAAAAAAAGTGTCGGCTCACAAATGCTTGAACAAGTCATCACGAATTCACATCTTTTTCTGTTACGACTCTACGTCACAAAGTAACACATTTGCATAATGTCCGCCCACGTTCTAAGTCGTGAACAACTTGACCGCCCACAAACAGTTAAATTTCCATGTGGTTTACGTCATGTCGAGAAGACGCTGTATCTGTGAGTAAATTTGCTTTATATTCACTTCCAAAAGATGAATCCACAAAGATTGTATTTTCTGGTGATCATTCAAAAGACGTAGTTGTGTATGTTATGTTGTGTAACAACCCAGCACATGTCTTGCTAACCGGCTAACTCACGCTTCTGTAGTTCTGTTGTTCAGCTGTGGGCCCACGGTAGTCAAAAAATTTGTGATTGATGCAGCTTGACTGTCTGTCTGTCTCATTAGTTGGAGTAATGATAAAGGATGATGCAGAAAGCGGCTTTCACACCGAATGCGGAATGTGAGGACTGCTTGTTTCTGCATCGACCAAAGTGCACGCACAGCGGAGCACACTGCTGGCGCGCAAGCCGCGCACGAAGTTCAAATGAGTTTAACTTTTGCCGCTGCGCTCTAAAGGGCTGCACTGAACCCAGCGGCCACCGCAGTGCTTTCTGCATTCAGTGTGAAAGCCGCTTAATGCATTATACAATGTTGAAGTTTACAACATAGAGGTGTGCCCGGTTCGCTTACATAAGCAAATTGTGAGCACTTTCCCGGTTAATCCGACTTGTTGATCAGCCACTTCGACCGTTTCATCTTAAGACTCCGGCTCGAATTGGTAAAGTAAAATCAATGCCACTTTTTTTGTATTGACAAGTCTCCAGGGCTGTCATTCAGTTATGGCAATGGGCGTTTCGTTTTCTGACACACGCTGTAGCGGTAGACCAATCATAAATGACTACGCCTTTACATACATGTAAACCTGTTTTAGGAGTCTCATAAAACAATATTAGCAACCATTAAAATGGCATAATAGGAGCACTTTAACCACTGAGTGAGAAAGGTGAAGGGCCACTAGAGGATGATTGCACCACCAATAATAATTAACCAAGAACATTTAATCAGATTTGTTTGCTTGGCTTTCTTTGCTACAACAAATGTGCTTCACAAACACAAGTACAGCAGCCAAAAAAAAAAAAAGGTTGCTGAAGACAAACAATGTTAACAAACAAAAAAACCTTTTTAGGTTACCATTATAGTGGTTAGTGTTTGCTTTAGTTGGGCTCTGGACACTTGACTTTTCAGCCTTAGGTTTTGTTTGGTAGTCAAAATAAAACATGGTTGTATAAAATTGGTTGTGTTTTAATATCTTTGTCATTTGATCTGAATTTCTGAGTTATGTTATGAATTATAGCATACTGTGGCTATACAAAATTATGTCTAGAATTCTGAATATAATAAAGATTTTTTTAAATGCTATTTCAATTAAATCATATAAAGAAATAAATTTACTTTTACGCACACATAGATAAAATATCTGTTACTGAAGCATCAACGTTCAAAAAACAACTGTTATTTTTACTAAAAGCAATAGGCTGCTGCGTTTGTGGTTGCAGAATGTACGGCATTTCGAGCGGTGAGTGGATTCTCTGATTGTCCATTGCATTCCAGAAATCAACATTGCTTAATGCTGCAAACACGTGTTAGAAATAGAAACTCTGCCTACGCTTACGCGTGTTAATCGTTTTTGTTTTGTATTCGTTGTTCTTGTTGCTTTTGTGCAGTACATGAATAGCAGTTCATTTGTTTTAGATATTTTATGTTTAGATATTTCAATTTTGCGGGAATACTGCAAATCATTTTTTCTATTGCTTCCCGCACACACGAGTCTCTGCCCGCCCGCACCCATACTCACCCATTAAGTCTTGTCCCAAGCAGCTCTCTGTTGCATCGAGTCCAGTGCCAGTGGATTAGAGACCTGCACTCCCGCTGGACTCGACGCAACAGAGAGCGGCGCGGGACAAGACTTGATGGGCGAGTATGGGTGCAGGCGCGGGCGCGGCCGGGCAGAGAGACTCATGTGAAGGCAATAGAAGTTGATGCGTTGCTCTCCGCACCCGGTACGTTCTCAAGAAGTTTTAATGCGCTGTGCTGCCCTTTCAGGTGTTTTAAATTGGATATGGAGTTTTTCACAGTTGAAAAGGTGTTTTTCCCCTCTAATTGACAACGCATGATAATGTTCTTGCCTTTGACAGAAATAAACTCAAAATAATGATTGTATTTCCAGCTACAGAACGCATACTTTTCTCTCTCCATGCTGACTTTGTTTTCATTGGTAGTATCCGCCTCACAGGTGCTTACCACTCAAAGTAGGTCTCAGGTGGAGGACGTTGCGTGTGCTAGCCAACACCCTTTTTATAATCTACATGATAAATCACATTCTGTCAGCAATGATGTAACGCAGCGGTAACGCATGCTTATAACTATACTCTAATTACTAATTTGGAAATTATAGCGCGTTAAATTACTAAAAAAGAAAATCTAATTACAGTAACGCGTTACAAATGCATTACTGCCCAACACTGCTGATAAGTGTGGCAAGAATTGCATTGGCATTCCAGGAGTTTCTCTTACTGTCACAGGTGACTTTCATGAGGTTTCACTCTTCTTCTGTGCATTATGTTGAATAATAATGAGTGTATGACAGCAGCACTAGATATAAAGTGTGTGTTGTGTTCAGATCTTCAACTTTGAACAAGATAATTTAAGGTTTTAAGGTTTCCATTTATGATGCACTTAAAAGCGTCTCAGCATCCATCAATCCATGTGGAGAAATAGTGGAGGAAGTTTCAGTGACTCTGAACTGTAGCAGTGATTTAAACCCACTTGCAGAAATCAGCTGGTTTAAGAAGGGTGAAACTCCAGCATCTGGATCTGGACAGAGTTTCAGTGCACTACAGAGTGGACGCTTCTGTGAGGCTCACAATCAACATGGATCTCAGAGATCAGATGCTGTAAATGTCTCTGTTAAAGGTAGAGCAGCTTGTTTACTTGAATGACTCTTTCTAAAGTGAAGCACATTAATGTGTTCAGGTGTTTCAATCTTTTGTCTCTGTTGTAGGACGTCTGGAGATGTTGTACATTTCCATTGGAGTGATTTGTGGAGCTGCAGTTATCATCACTGATATGATGAGGTGGGTGTAGTATTTGATTGCAGGTTCTTAACCTAATTTATGACCTATATAGTAAAGAAAAAATCTAATTGTAACTTTCTACAAATATTGATTTTGTTAAAAGATCTGAAGCTGCAGTGGATTATGTTTGTTTGTGAATGGAATGCATCTCCCGATCTACATATATCCGTCTATGTTCGCGCGAATCGTTCATGATCCATCTTCACTTACAGCAGAAGAGAATATAAGGGGTTTTTTTATGAATCTTTGTGATCGCCTTTCCCAACAACGTGCTAGTTAACAAGTTTAGCGGCTAAACACGGCTAAATAAAATCTAATTTTGTACCCTTAACTTTTTAATATTACATTTTGTTTGGACATTATAATTGAGCTATAACAGCCAAACAAACCAGAGAAAAAGTAATTATGTGGTGTTGAACATGCTTCAACATAATCATTATGTAGTTATCTGAATAACTGAGCTAGTTTTTCTTTATTAAGTTGGAATAATCATACTGACAGAGATCATTATAACTTATTTTCAACAACAACAAAAAAAAAACAATACATTAGTTTAGACACTCAGACATCCAAAATCCGCATGAGAATCGCAACAACGGTGACCATCAAAAACGTTGTATGTTGTAGCCGATCAAAACTCATCCATGACTCCCATCATCCATTGCGGCATGAATAAATTACGAGCTGAATTGTCTTTGTAATTTCTTTTATTCTATTTTCTTTTATTTTTACTGGTTTTATGTGACTTTTTAGTCGCTTTTTTCGTGATGTTTATAGTTGATCTGTTTCTGAATTATGCTGTTTGTCACCACTGTTGAGATTCATATGCTGATTCCACAGAACAACTTATTAAAGTTTTGTTGGAATGTTGTTGGTGTTGTTGTAGCTTGTAAGAAATTTATTCAAGGTTTATAGAAAATACAGATTCTCAAACCACATATTAAAAAGAGGTGGTAAAACTTTTATAACAGACTGCGTGGATGTTTATAAGTTTTTGATACAGTTCTGTACTCCGCCATCTGGTGGTCAAAAAAATTCTTCCACGAAATGTGTTATTCAGATGTTTTGTTCATTGGGGTGTCGTTGTGAAGATCGTTTGTAAATTTTATAAGCATATATGTCATTAGTTTCCAAAATGTATTGTATTTTGCACAATACAATGACAAAGACATGTTGTTCTTCATTTTTACTTGCATGAAACTTATGTCTTTCACCTCCTAAATATTAAATAGAATGTTTAATACGCCAATAAATTAGACCAACGTAATTTTTCATTGCACCATTTTTGTCTTCCTTATAATAGAACACATTTTGCACAAATACAAACGCAATTATTTGTGTGTGTGTGTGTGTGTGTGTGTGTGTGTGTATATATATATGTATATACACTACCGTTCAAAAGTTTGGGGTCAGTAAGACTTGTAATAGTCTTTAAAGTAGTCTCTTATGCTCATCAAGGCTGCATTTATTTGATTAAAAATATATGAAAAAAAAACAGTAATATTGCAAAATGTTTTTACAATATAAAATAATGTTTTTTATTTTAACATACTTTAAAATAGAATTTATTCCTGTGATGAAAAGCTGAATTTTTATCAGCTGTTACTCCAGTCTTAAGTGTCACATGATCCTTCAGAAATCATTCTAATATGCAGATTTATTATTAGAATGATCAATGTTGGATAATATCAAATATTTTTTGGAACCTGTAATTTTATTTTTTTTTTTTTCAGGATTCTTTCATGAATAACAAGTTTAAAAAGTACAGTGTTTATTCAAAATATAAATATTTTATAACAATGTAAATTATTTATTATTAACTTTTAATAAACTTTTAATTATTAACTTAATACATCCTTGGTGAATAAAAGTATTAATTTCTTAAAAAAAAAAAAAAGAAACAATAAAAATGCACTGACCCCATATATACACGTGTGTATATATATATATATATATTTCTCACCAATGTGAGCTGTTGACAATTGAGAACGTTGTTGCCTTCATCAAGGAATTTTTAATTCACACGTCATTGATTTTTTAATTGTAGTACTTTGATTAACAACAATACACCACGTAAAAAAAAAAAAAAATAAAAAAAACACTACATACATATGCATGATGACGGATATCATTATAACGTTGCACTAAATGAAAAGCGGGTATGGGACAGCGCAATCGACACGCTTTGTATTTGAACCTTACGTGACGTGCCAGTGAGGTAACGAAGCTTCGGCTGCGTCCGAAAGCTTTAAAATGCTGCCTTCGGAGGCAGCATTCCAAGGCAGGAAGGCATCAAGGGACATCCTAGTTCTAATCCTGCTTCACTTCCTGTCTCCGAGGTACCTTCTTCTGATGGAATTTTGAAGGCAGCATTCGTTTTCAAAGATCACGTGACAGCCTCATTTCAAGCAATGCTTCGGAACACTGTTTCGAAACACCAGCGTGACAAAAACTCGGAACGTGTGTCGACACTAGGTGTCGATCTACCCATCCCTACTGTATACTTTATGCATAAAATCTACGTTTCGCGGAAGAAAGAAACTACTTTGTTGAAACGACAGAGGTGAGTAAATAACAGGCTTCTTATTAAGTCATTCAACCAGACAGAGAGGGACCCCTTGTGGGTGTGACGTGATACATTCATGGGACGTTTATGACTTTTACCTTGACATCGGGTGTTTTTCAAAAGCGTTTCCTGACATATGCATCATAATAAGATAGTTGGTACATAAGTTTAAAAACATAAGTTTATTTTATTTATACAAATACATTAAAATATTTGGCTACATGATGTAGATTTTCTTTTTTTAATTGTGTCAAAGATAATGTAGAAAATGATGTAGTGATCTTTAATGAGGTATAGTATTCAACACGACATTGTTTTAGATTAAACCTTTGGATCAGGACCATATCTTACTACGTTAAACATAGAGCAAAAATATTCTTGTGCCTGAGGTTAAAAAGTAAAAAAAAAAAAAGTTTAAAAGAGAACAAAAAATGTCACAGATTTTAGTGCAAATGTCGTTCATACAGCAGCAGATATAATATTTACAGAATTTTACAGTAAACAATGATGCAAACAGAAGCATCTGCAGTCAGTCCTGGTCTCATTTTCCTACACTCGTGTAGAGGATCATGGAAACGATCATAGCTGCAATCTGTGAAGAAACAAACAGGTTCAGTATTGTACAATATAGATCATTTGCAGTAAAAAGAAAATGTTGATTACTTGACTATTTTTAATTTGTCATTTTTTTTTTTTAAGTTATAATCTCTATTGGTATCACAAAACTACCTTGATTTTATTAACTAATTTTAGTTGTTTTAACCACGTTGGGCGTCTTTGTGACAAATTTTGCTCATACAGAAATCTTAATATCTCATCTCAGGATGATCCGTGGAACAAAAACTGGTGAACTTTTATGAAATTTGAGCTAGACCTTTACTGACATAATTCGGACCATCAATTCTATTGTATTACATAGTGAGATGTTGATAATCATGTCTTTTGTCATTCATTAAGACATATGATTCTACATAGAGGATCTCCCATGTGTTGAATTTCTCAAGCTGAAAGTAAAATTGAAGTTAATACCTCTAAAGCGGCGACTCCAAAAGCCACACCAGCCAGCAGAATTGCATTATCCTCAATCAGATTCACTAATGCCTGGAAGCAGCCCACGACAGACTACAACAACAGCAAAAACGCACACTTATAAAATACACACATCAATATAATATCTGCATTTGCATAGACAATTATGCACACATAACCCATATTTATTGTGCTCTAAATCTATCTTCTTTTACCATACCACATTTTTTTATTAAATTTGCTGTCCATAATCCACAATAATTGCATGGTTGGTGAAAAAACCAATGTGCCATTCATGCAAATTATTTATTTGCTGTCTTGCTGAGTGACAAATTAATGTTGTGTGCTGAGGTTATGGGATTCATTATTCTCATCAATTTCAACTTCGGTAGTATATTTCAGCACAGAACATTCGGTAACATACCTCTGTTGCTGCTGCATTTTCAGTACAGAGTCTTGAACTGTTCATGCAACATGTGTCAGGATATAATGTTGTTGAAGATACGAACTGAGAGCCAGTGAAATCGGTGTAGTTTTTATATCCGCAGCATTTCAGCTAGAAAACACACACACACACACACACACACACACACACGCACATGCAGTAGTTAACAAACAAGAGTTTGACATTTTAAGGTTTCTAATGTCAGAAAACATAGCTATAAAAATGCTAGACACATGATGGCAGGTGCTGTACCTCTGTCATAGTGTTATTCCAGACCGAAGTGAAGCTCTCATCATCTCCATATTTGTCCTTAATGCTTTGAGCAACTCCCTCTTCAATTTCATCCAGAAGCTTCTCAAACTGGAATGAGGTTAAAAATCACCTTTAGCCTCTGAGTATTACATTCTGTAATACTTGTGAAGAAATATTAATTATTAACTACATTATATTATATTATATTAAAATATAATGATGTTATATTAATTCATTTCAACCATATAGGATTATGGAATCAGACTGTATTATAATAAGGTGTACGTGGGTGTTAAATGTATTTTTGTATAGCATGAGAATGAGCTTTGAATAGCCAATATGAGTTTTGTATAGCCAATATGAGCATGATCGTGGAAAATGTATTTATTATAAATAAATAATATATAAATAAATCAAATTTATTTAAAAATGTTGAAAAATTATTATTTTAAGCCTCTGCTATATAACATAATTATTCATTATTTTGAAAATACTGCATCAGCTTTAGTGCTATGAAAGTGTTTGGCATTTGTGTTTTTCTTTTATTTCTTTTGTAATGCTTTAAATATGAAATTACTAATGACATTTCTGTAAGTTTGTCCAGATATGCTTGAACTTTTTAATTGGCTAATGTGCGATCGTCATAAAATGATTCTCAAAAGTCCTTTTTCAATAATAATAGTTTTGAAAAACCATCCAATTGGAAAAACATTGGTAAGAAGGTATACGTGAAGCATATTTGTAGTGTATATATGTTTTTATTGTGGTAGAGTGGATCAGCTCTCACCAAAGGCTCGAAGACGACAAGCACTATAGCCGCTGCCACCTCCACGAGGAAGATGATGAGCACAATGATGAAGAACTAGGAGAAAAGTTGAGAAATTTACATTTTTGTCTGCATCTGGAACTAAACTTTGGGAATAAAGCTGCGAGTGAACCTGTTTGATGGAAAAAGGCTCACTCACCGTGAGCAGCATGCATTTGTTTTCCTGTATGGCTCCGCAGCATCCCAGGAAGCCCATGAGCGCCAAAAACGATCCTACGCCGATCAGCACGTAGCCGATGTTTGCCAGCTGGGCCAGTTCGGGCGGCGCGCCTTCAATGTTCTCTAAAATGCCCAGAAGAGAGGCTCTGTCCACTGCCACCCAGATGCCTACTGCCAGTATGGCACCGCCTGCCAGCTGCAATGAGGAAGAGGAAGACAGAGGAAAACACTGTATGTCAATTTAGTTTAATGATGCAATAAATTGTTTTGGATATAAAGCAAGACTGATCTGGGTGAGGGAGCTTTTATAATATTTCTTGTCCGATAAGACTTATTGTAGCTCCGTTTAAAAGAGCCCTTTACGGTAAAAGAAGTCATAGATTTGAGCTCTGAAATCTATTTTGAAACAATTAAAATAGATGCATTAGTCAAAAGCGGTCATAAAAATTTGCTGGGTTATGAAATCCTGGAAAGGCAAAGATCATACTCACAAAGATGACGCCATTGAAGACAAACATCATAGCTTTGAGGAAACCCTTGCAGCACATCTTGGCAGATTTTCTTATTCCTTAAAAAAGAAAAAAAAAAAAAAAGGCTGATTATTTATTTATTTTTTTTTATTTTTTTTTTTTCACATTACATTTAAGTATCAAGGGGTTCTTATTATACATTATATAATGTTTTTTCTATATTATATAACATTATATAACCTTTTTCTTCTTCTTCTTCTTTTTTTTTTTTTTTTTAATGCCACTACTTGTTTCAGAATGTTCAGTATTTTTATTTTTATTTTTTTGGAAACATTTTAAAAAAAATGTATATTTTGAATGTTCAGAAAACATTTTAAAATAATGTTTTGTTGTTGTTGTTATTGTTTTTTTTTTTCTGTGTCAAATACATTCTAGATTGATTGATTGATTGATTGATTTATTCTTTCTCTATTTTTTAATTTTTTTTATTAAAACTTTCTATTCATCAAAGAATCCTGAGCGTGGGGAAAAAGACGAAATATGACCTGGGCAATAATGTATTGACAATTGCGTATCTGTGTACAGATCATTAAAAGTGTAGCTGTTTTATTGTCTGCTTCTCTGAAACAACGTCAGAGCTGTAAAAAAGCACATCATTAAAAAACCCCATAAAAAACGATGCTAAGCGCTACAATACAGACATCAAACCTGTGTCTGAAAAGATGCCGTAATGGCTAACCAAAGATAAATGGACAGCTGTTCTACTACCTGCTAACAGGCCCTGGAATGAGTAAATACAACTTTATCTGGCTCTGGGTAATATTTGCCTAATGCAGGGGATTCTGCAGTTGACAAGACGGCTTGGTTTCCTCTAAATGTGGTGAAGTTCACTGAAAGAGGATGTTTGTTAAAATTATTTTGTTGGTATGCTCTATAAATGGCATTGGTTTCTGACTCATTTGGTGTGTGTAAGAATTTACTATAGAAGAACCATTTTTGGTTCCACAAAGAACCATTCAAACAAATGTTCTTTAAAGAACCATCTCTTTCTCACCATGTTATAATCTGAAGAAACTTCTTTCGCCACAAAAAAAAAAAACAAAACAAAAAAAAAAAAACCTTTTGTGAAACAGGAAGGTTCTTCAGATGCTAAAAGTTATCATTTAGACAATTTTTTTTTTTTTTTTTTTTTTTTATGGCATCGTAAAGCACCTTTATTTTTAAGAGTGTACACTGAGCATTTACATTAAGAAAACTATGAATCTATCTCACTTTCTATTAGTTTAGTTGTATAA
This sequence comes from Cirrhinus mrigala, assembly GCA_036247105.1. NCBI lineage: Eukaryota > Metazoa > Chordata > Actinopteri > Cypriniformes > Cyprinidae > Cirrhinus > Cirrhinus mrigala. The sequence goes on from JAMKFB010000083.1 coordinate 512,152, forward strand.
ACAAGACTGTATCACTCTTCTTACAAATCTACAATTATACAACCTCAACAGTTTACAGTTGAAACCCTGAAAACCTAATGATTTTTTGCTCAGTGTGAGTCATATAATATCTCTGTTATGTCCTGTATGTAAAAGAACAGATAAAAAAAGGGTCTTACCTGTCCACAGGTGAACAATGCTCTCAGGTGTGTGGGACAAATCTGAAGTCTCAAACGTCGTCAGACTTAAGTATCTGGGGGCAGAGCTTAAATACAAAAACACCTCATGTTTTCACAGAAAGACTTCCTTGTGGAATAAGCTTTTATGGCATGAGAGATTTAGACTGAAGTCCTTTGATAGTACGCTCATGGAAAAGTTATTATTTATACGTGTGTTGAAACAGACCTTTGTACCAACTGAAGTGCTGGAAAACTCCTGTAGGCTGCCAAACAAAAAAACTCCAATTTCACATCATTTACATAATTTTACCTAAATATCTATCAGTCTCTCTCTCTCTCTCTCTCTCTCTCTCTATCTATCTATTCATCCATACATGTAAAATAAGGTCTTCAAAGTTGTTGTTTTTTTTGTTTTGTTTTGTTTTTTTTGCCACAACCAAGGGACTCACTCAGAAAGGGGAAGTTAAACCATGTTAATTTACCATGATGCGGTTTAGACTGTATGCGTGTCTGCCCTGATCTCATTATTTGTCATTCAGACTTTAAGGAGCACGGTAAGACAGAATTTTGATATCTCTCTGTTCTTTTGTCTCAAAGTCTCTGCCTTTGTTTATTTTTCCAACGCATTATCAGTTTGTGATATGATACTGTACAATCATTCAGTCAACATCATTGTGGGGTGAACTGAGCCAGGTTTTATAAAGTAATTGGCACAAGAAAAAAATTTAATCATGTCTTCTGTCATCTGAAATGATCAAAATAATAATAATAATAATATCTTTATAATGTCCATATTGAAGTCTATACATAAAAGGAATTTGAAATTGTTATTTAAGCTAAAAATAAAAGTGACTCTATTTAAATAAACCTGTATACATTATATTGTCTGAAGAGATACAGTCATCTAACTTGTGCTTGGTTCATCCCTTCTGCTGGCTGACTTTAAAACTCACAGGGGTTTTCCAGCCATTGAGACACAGTTGAGATTATGCTAATTATGTCATAAATAATGTCATGTTAAATATCTAACAAATATTTGTTGTAGTTGCTTGTTGCTATGCTGCAGTTCATCAGAATGACTGCGACTATTTTAATCTTTCTACTCATGATTCACGGTGAGTCACTGCAATTGTTCAATCTGTAGATGCTGTGTAGATTTATTTATTTATTTATTTTTTATTTTTTGCACTCATTGATAAAATCTATAACATTACTGAAGTGTTTCATTCGAAGTAGAGGATAAAATACATATAAAATTATATACTGTGATTTATGTATTAGAGGCTTAAAACAATATAAGTTGTGCTCAGTATGAATTCTGTGTTTCAGGGGTTTCTAGTGCTGATTGGGATGTGAGTTACAAACATTCACACATCTGTGCACTAAAGGACTCATCAGTGATAATGAGCTGCACTTATAAATACCCTGCTAAATATAAAATCAATAAAGCATTCTGGACCAAAACACTTGTTAAAGATAAACATGAAGAGTATCCAGATCTGTCTGAGGATCCTAAATACAGGCAGAGGCTTCAGTATCTGGGAGATAAAAAGAAGAACTGCACTATTAGACTGAGTCATGTGACACTGAAGGATGAACACGAGTACTATTTCAGATTCACTACTGATAAAAGTGGCAAAAATTGCATTGGCAATCCAGGAGTGAGACTTACTGTCTCAGGTGACTTTCATGAGGTTTCACTCTTCTTCTGAGCATTATGTTGAATAATAATGAGTGTATGACAGCAGCACTAGATATAAAGTGTGTGTTGTGTTCAGATCTTCAGGTGGAGTCTCCTGAGAGAGTGACAGAGGGAGATTCAGTCCGTCTGACATGTAAAAGCAGCTGCACTCTGACTGACAGAGCAACATTCATCTGGTACAGAAACTCACAGCCAACTGAGAGAAGAGACAGAAACAATGAACTCCTGCTGCAGTCAGTCAGAAGAGAGGATGCAGGCAGATATAGCTGTGCTCTACATGGACACACTTACATCTCTCCTGCTGTTTATCTCAGTGTCACGTGTGAGTACAGATTGATTAGTTTTTTGTTTTTTTTTAAAGAACTTTGAACAAGATAATTTAAGGTTTTAAACTGTGTTCATTTTAGATGCACCTAAAAGCGTCTCAGTCTCCGTCAGTCCATCTGGTGAAATAGTGGAGGGAGTTTTAGTGACTCTAAGCTGCAGCAGTGATTCAAACCCACCTGCAAAATTCAGCTGGTTTAAAGGAAGAACGTTTATAGGTTCTGGAGGAATCTACAGCATCTCAAAGATCAGCTCTGATCACAGTGGAGAATACAAGTGCAAGTCCATCAATACACATGGAGAACAATACTCTCATGCTGTGACTTTAAATGTCATGTGTGAGTTGATGATGGTTCAGTAACTGTGGTATTTATTTCTCTGTCACCATATGTGTGTGTATAACAATCTATATCTGTTTTAGACCGTCCAAGGAGCGTATCAGTGTCCATAAATGGATCTGCTGAAATAGTGGAAGGTGATTCAGTGACTCTGATCTGCAGCAGTGATTCAAACCCACCTGCAGAAATCAGCTGGTTTAAGGAGGATGAATCCTCAGCTGTTGGATCTGGACAGAGTTTCAGTGCACTACAGAGTGGACGCTTCTACTGTGAGGCTCACAATCAACATGGATCTCAGAGATCCGACGCTGTCACTGTCACTGTTAAAGGTAGAGCAGCTCATATACTTATATTACTCTTTCTAAACTGAGCTAAACTGATCAATTTCTCCTTTTTTTTTCCATCTTGTCTCAGTACTACACTGGAAGATGTCTCATACAGCCATTGTAGTAACACTTTGTGGAGTTGTAATTGCTGTCATCATTGCATTACTTACCTGGTAAGAGTGTGAGTTTTTGTCTTTTTGTGTTTAGTTATGTGGTTTAATATAATGTAGCATTAATAAAACACGTTTTCTTTTTGAGCAGCTGTGTGAACAGGAAGACACTGCAGCCTAAGGTCAGTCAGATTCATTACAGTACAGGCTTTGCCCAATAGGGGCGCCAAAAAGGAAAGATAATGTAATTGAGAATAAATGAGGAAAATGTGGAGAACTTAAAAACAAAGGATGGATGATTGTTCAAATTACAATAAAAATATCTAATTTTCTTTCCTCAAGCAGTGACCAAAACAAACAAAATTCATTCTTGCTGTTTGTTACATTGTTGCATGTTATTTGACCTGCAACATGGCATGTTACATGCTCAAAAGCATTATAATAAAGCCATAGGTGGGAAATTGTTAACTCGGATCATTTTAAACTGACCAAAAAAGGTTCTCGGTTCAACGAGTCAGTGAGTTGTCGAGCCAAACTGATTTGTGAATGAATTCGGGCCAGTTTACTGAACCGGATCAATAGAGTCACTGAAAAGATATGACTCAGAAGAATGATTCATTCACAGAAAGGTCTAATAGATCTAATAGACATCGAGTATCAGATGAAGATGTGGAATGTCCATGTTTCAATTTTTTTTTTTGTTCTATTAACTTACTGTCAGATTTTGGTTTTACCCATGTGAACGCAAATGCAATAATAACCAAACAAGGAACGCGACTCATCAGGATAACTGATGTATATGCTTACCGATGAGTTTTATAATGTATGCAGTTCTTGTTTTGCATGTTTTCATTTAATGGATCTGATTCTCCACTGTTCTGTCTTGGATCGCTGATGGCAAAACTGTTTGATGTTTCATTGATTTTTCTTCCCCATTCAGTCTCTCACAAACAGTTCTGACGACTTGAGCGTAATATATGATCCTAAGATGTTCTCATATGTCTACGAAAATGTGACGGTAAGTGCACTGCTTTTTCTTCAAGCCTACAACCTAGACATGTACTAGTTGTGTGTTCCTCTTTCTCATATTTTCCTTTTACTCATGTTTCCTTCTGTCTGTCTTTCATGAAGGCTGTTCCTCCTCTTGGCACTAGCACACCTAAAATGATCGTCCCTCTATATGAGAATGTTACAGTTTATGAGAATCTTAGAGTAAGTGTCCAGCTCTTTTCATTGTGAAAATATTCATGTGCTATTCAATGTCCTGCTCAGTAATATGTGCCTTTTAAAGATCTTCAAATGGACCGAGTTTGTAAATCGATCTTGTTTTTTTGTCTCATTGTTGGCTCAGACTAACAGGAATGTGATGTAGTGGACGATGACACACACCAAAACATTTTACGGCCTTTATGCATCTCTGTGTGGGTGGAGCCTTGGATGATTGACAGGAGGAGTGTCCAATGATGCCTTACTGATGTATTTTAAAGGGGTGCTATTATGCTTTTTCACTTTTTGAATTTTAGTCCATGTGTGGTGTGTATCTTTGGGCATAAAAAAAATCTACAAAAGTTACAAATCTCAAAGTCCACTCCAAAGGGAGATATTTCGTTTTTTAAAAAAATCCCTTTTCAAGAACTACAACAAACAGCTTCTTTGGACTACAGCGTTTGTTTTCCACATGCAATGACGTCACAAAGCGGCTATTAGAATATCATCCAATTAAATCCCACCTACGGAAATTTAAATTGTTGGGGGGTGTGTAGGGATGAGGTGGGGAATTAGCCTAACTTTAGCGATGCAGCACGGAGAGCCGCTGCTTTTAGCTTTATGCTGGAGCTGGTTTTGGGCAATGAAATGAAGTATGTAAATAATTAAATAAATTAGCACGATCTCGCAGGCTGATGATAGGACCCAACACTACTGTAGAGTATTATTTACTCACCCTCCATGCATCCTACACTGTAAAAAAAAAAATGTTGCCAATACTGAAAAAATCAAGGCAACACATTGCATTCAGATTTTTATGTTTTCCCAACGATTGGTGTCAAATCCAGGTGCCATGAGTAAAAGTCCTCCCCAGTATTTTGTTCCAATCACCTGGATTGCTAATTAGCACAGTTTTTCAGCCAGGAGGTCCGAGATTGGACCAAGTCGTTCCTTTTAAGTCTCAAGCAAGTCTCAAGTAAAATCCCAAGCCCCTAAAGAGTTAAAGTTGATGAGATAACTGAATGATGATTGTGTTAGTGATGAACATCTGCTGTTAACAAGCAGCATCGTTGAAGAAAAGAGAAACACAAGAACTACAACTGACTCATCTCTGACTTTCATCTCTCAAATCTGATTAAACATCTCCACAAACAGCATCACCAGCTTCACTCATTACTAACCAGAATGACTTTATTTCATGTCTGTAGAATCTCTTATTGAGAATTCTAAGAGGTTTAGATGTTGATGTTTTATTGGCCAAGAAAAGAAGAGAAAGAAAAAAAACACAGTGCCACCATCATTGCGGTCAAGTGTGGTTTTTAGTTTGTCTCTTGACTCTTGGAGTAATCTCTGCTGTTTTACAGCGAGCATTTGTGCATTGCTGAGTCACAAGCTTGCAGCAGCAGATTAGCTCACGCTTGCACCATATACAACTAATTTAGATCAGCAACATGAAATACTCTCTTGCTGAATGACATCTAGCGATTGTAGAACTGCAACAAAAAATCCTATTAAACGAATGTCACTGTAACGCTTCAATATTGGAAGAAAAAACTACGTCAGCTCAGGCTTTCAGACATGAACACTTATCATACGCTCCTCAACAGTGGTGACAATAATTCTTCATACTGCAGTGCATTACTATGCTGTTACCCAGCATGCATTGCAGCATGAAGCGTTTTGTTGATTGTCACCATTGTTGAGATTCATATGCTGGTTCTTGATGTCTGTGCGTCTAAATACTATAGATGTTTATATGCATTATACAGGTTTTAAATGAATTCACTGTGACTTATTGAAAATCACTATGTTGTAGTTTTGCAGATTTGATAATGCAAAACCTTACCTTACAAAAGAAAATTATTTTGGGGGTGTTCAGGTATGCTTACGATGATCACCTAGCACCACTCAACTGCTCACCATACAGCTCTGATCTCACTGCTTTACAAGACCATACGCATTATAACAGAGATAGATCTAACCCACGAGTCAATGGTGAAGAGCTCAACTAAAGCAAATACTGATCTCCACAATGGTGGCATCATTTTAACCAATAAAACATCAACATCTGATCCTCTGTAATAACAGCAGATGTTCATCACTAACACAATCATCATTCAGTTATCTCATCAACTTTAACTCTTTAGGGGCTTGGGATTTTACTTGAGACTTGCTTGAGACTTAAAAGGAATGACTTGGTCCAATCTCGGACCTCCTGGCTGAAAAACTGTGCTAATTAGCAAATCCAGGTGATTGGAACAAAATACTGGGGAGGACTTTTACTCATGGCACCTGGATTTGACACCAATCGTTGGGAAAACATAAAAATCTGAATGCAATGTGTTGCCTTGATTTTTTCAGTATTGGCAACATTTTTTTTTTTACAGTGTAGGTGTATATGACTTCCTTCTTTCAGATGAATGCAATCGGAGTTATATTAAAATTTGTCCTGGCACTCCCAAGCTTTAGAACGGCATAGACGGATGTTTCTCTTCATCAGTCTAAAACAAGTCCAATAATATGCATCCATCCATAATAAAAAGTGCCTCACATGGCACATGGGGGGGGTCAATAAAGGCCTCCTGTAGCAAATCGATGCATTTTTGTAAGAAAAATATCCATATTTAAGAATCACTTTAATCTAGCTTGCACTAACGGTTGAATATGGAACTTGCTTCCTTATTGACGAGGGGCGTGGCAGTACTGAAACACCGTCTAAGCTGTTCGCCAATCGCTACGCAGTGGGACAGCTAACCAATCACAACACATTTTGTTTTTCTGAAGGCAGGTCTTCATTAAACCCCAAACTAATCAAGCCATTTGTGCCAGGCTGGGAGAAATGTATTGTAATAATGCAAATTATGTTAAAAAAGAATGCATTTTTCAAACCACCAAACATGAAAGCATGTTCTAGTACACCCCCAAAACAAAATCAAGACTTTGTAAAAGAGCATAATAGGACCCCTTTAAAAAGACTGAGGAAAATGTGACCATGGATACAAGTGGAAGTCAAAGGCTTCCACTTGGCCGGCTAACAATATAATCATGGGAATATGTTGTTGCTTTACGCATTATGAGTTGTTGGATTAAAATTGCTTACAGTTAATGCTAATTAGGGTCCGAGCACCAATGGTGTGAGGACCCTATTGGAATTGTTGTTGTTGTTGTTGTTCTTCTTCTCCAAAATGAATAGCATTTTTGAGGGCCTAAACATGTGCAAAAACTCATTCAACTTTGCACATGCGCCAAAAGTTGTGAAAATCTGATATGGGTTTCAGAAGTGGGTGTGGCAAAATGGGTCAATAGCGACACCTATAAAATTTCAACAAAGGGCCCCTCGAGCTACAGTATGTTTCACGTACATTTATGAAATTTGGAAGACACGTGTAATACACCAATACCTACAAAAAAAGTCCCCTGGTACAAAGTCCGAAACCCAACAGGAAGTCTGTTATTTTAAATTTTCTTGTTTCTTTGAATATATTTTTTTTTTGTACAGTTTTGCCATTTTCAGGCGTTGCATTTAAACACATTCCTCCTAGAGATTTAAACAGATCAACACCAAATTTCAATGTTTTGCCATGAAACAGGAAGTTGTTATCATTCAGGCATAATTCAGCAATGCCTTATCTGCACCAAAATTCACATATTTGATAAGAGTCATGTGCTGAACACATGCCAATGACCATATTCACTTATAGCCATAGCGCTACCTGCTGCAACAGGGAGTGGCATGTTTTATGCTCCAACGCAGAGGTCTTCAGCCCTGTTCCTGGGGACCCACTATCCTGAAGAGTTTAGCTACAACCGTAATCAAACACACCTGAAGGCTCCTCAAGACTGCTTGAAAATGGCAGGTGTGTTGAAGCAGGTTGGAAATAAACTTTCCAGGAGAGTGTGTCCCCAGGAGCAGGGTTGAAGACCTCTGCTCTAACAAACTCCTCCAAGAGATTTAATGACATCAACATTATATTTGGTCAGTGCTAAATTACAAAGATCTTGAGTTTTCATTAAAGGGCGTGTCCGTCGCGGTGTGTCAAAGTTCAGTGGTTCGCCATGTAAAAAGAAGTTGTTATAACTCAGCCATACAATGTCCGATCTGCCCCAAACTTCACCCGTTCAATAAGTGTCCTGGCCTGAACACATCTAAAGGTCAATATTCTGTTATAATCACACCACCACCTGCTGGCAACAGGAAATGTCTTGTTTTACACTAACTTAAACATGCAGTGTACAATCTGCACTAGACGTAGCATGTTTGGTAAGAGTCCCGGCCTGAAGACATCTAAATATTCAGTTATAATCATAGCACCACCTGTTGGTAAGAGGTCAACTCAAGCATACCATGTTCAATCTGCATCAAACTTCATATTTGATCAAGTCCTGGCTTCAAGACGTCTACATATCTACCAATATTCGGTTATAGTCATAGCGCCACTAGCTGGCAGGAGGAAGTTTAGCACATATAAATGACTTTGACATATTCCTCCTATATTTACCACTTTAAATGTATATTGCTCACCGTTCGCTGACTTTCCTATAGCCACAGGGTGGCGGTGAGCCTGAGTGCGAGGGCCCTTTCAATGCCTCCTGCAGCTTTAATTATTTAAATATATATATATTTATTTATTTATATTTGTGTATGTGTGTGTTTGTCACTGTAAACCTCTAGGTCTCTGCATTGCATCTTTCATTGCGTCTTAAATCTGTTCACAATGCCAAATTTAATGTCTAAGCTAGATTGAAACACTTAAAGATAGCAGAGATGTGTCCTCAGCATGATGTGTTACTGAAGTGATGTGAGGATTATTTTAGTCAGTCACTGAAGAAAATGGATGTGGAAAAAAATCATGAATTGATATTAAAAGTGTATAACCACTGAAGTGTGTTTTTCATTTATGGTTTGTTTTCATTTAGATGTGTTATGTTGCAAAGCTCTATTACGTTAAATAAAGCTTTATTATTGTGGTAGTTTAGTCTTCTGTCATAAAACATCAGATAAAAGCATAATTAATTGATATGATGCACATTGGACTGTAGGCTGATTTGAGCCTGTTTTTACTTACGGTGTTTACTTAAATATGTACATAAATTTCAGGATGTTGTGCATCCTTGGGAATAATAGAGAATTTAAATTAAAATGACTTTGTGTGAGTAAAAATCTGTATGTGAGTGTGGGACACCATACTTGGTCACATGTCAAACAGTATAAATATTGTGGACAGTTGGCTTTTAGCGTCAGTGACTGCCAAGGGGAAGATTTATTTATTTATTTTTTTTTATTTTGTGAATATAGACTTCAATCTTCAATCTTCAATCTTCGTATCATAATTATGTGTTATTGGAGAGACCCCTTGTGGCTGTGATGTGATTTTGGTCAAAATAAAAACATAAAGGTTAAAAAAAACAGAAAAAAAAAATTGTATCAAAACTAATGTAAATTTTGTAGTGATCTTTAATGAGCTGTAGTATTTAGCACAACAATTGTTTTAGATCTTAAAGCTCTGTAGTCAGGATCATATCTTAGTAAGCACAGAGCAAACTACTACTACTATTTATCCGTGTATTTGAGGCTGAAAAGTATAAATTAATTGAAAATAGAATTGAATAAAGAATGTGTTGCAAATGTCATTCATACTGCAGTAGATGTAGTAGTTACATAACTCCTGTTAAAATTTTATTAGTAAAATGATAAAGTAAACAGTGAGGTCAGTCCTGGTCTCATTTTCCTACATTCTTGTAGAGGATGACAGAAACGACCATAGCTGTAGCCTGTGAACATTACAATAATAAGAAAAGAAAGGAGTTGGTTAGATGATCATCTTTTATTATTATTATTATTATTATTATTATTATTATTATTATTATTATTATTATTATTATTATCTATTTTGGTATTGCAAAACTATCACTTGCTTTTGTTATTATTGGCCATCTTTGTGCCAAATTTTGGTTATACATATGTTTACAGAAAACTCAATATCTGGTCTCAGGATGGTATGTGGAACAAAAACTGGTAAATGTTATGAAATAAGTCCTGAATATTGCATAAAATTAATTCAAATAAATATCAAACCCATTAAAATAAAATGCAGCGCGCTAATTAATGGCCTTAATGCACACAGAATTACCTTATTAAAGATTTACCAATAATTCAGACCATTGTATCTCATACTGAGATGTTGATCGTCATGCATATTAAGACATATTACACTGTAAACCCTTGCTGTAGAAAAATGGCCAAATTTTGACAATAACATACCATTTTCTATAAAAACAGCAATATAGTGTAGAAAACAATGCATTCTGGGTAATATTTGTCATTTTCGAGAAAGCAGCCTACAGGAATACACTGTGAATTTACAGAGCTCAAAATGGCTGTTTAAAATCACACCCTATACCCTCAATCACTATTCCTTACATTAGTTTACTTGACCAATTGAATGAAAGAAAGCGAGTGAATTCAGACCCTGGTGAACACCCGATGATAACAAGCAGAATCACTGAAGGACAGAGAAACAAGAACAGAAAAAAAGAAACAAGCAGAAACACAAAAACAACAACTGACTTAAAGCTTCAGCTTTAAGACACTTTCTGGTGTGAAACCAGTTGTTTTATTGACAATTACAATTTTCTTGAAAATAATACAGTTTGTAATTATGTTATTGATGTCAGTGTTTGCTTTAGTTGCACCCTCGAACCTTGACTCTTACCATGAGATGCTTTCTGTCTGCTGTAACTCTGTGTTCAAAAAGCACATTTCTTATGGCAAGAAAAAAAAAAAAAAAAGATCAGATCAGACGACATGGGTTTTACATTTATTAATTGATGAACACTATATTATAAATAATATTTATTAATTTTATATTTATTATTTGACATATGTTAATCTGAATAAAACTAATCACTATTTTTTTTTTTTAATTCTTAAAACATTTTGAACTCCTTTTAGACACTCACAGACATCAACAATCAGCACAAGAATCTCAACAATAGTGCCAGAAGTTTCATGCCGCAATGCATGCTGGGTGCCAGCATAAAATGAAACTCCCAGCATGCATAGCACCGTGAATGAATTATTCAGCTGAATTGTCTTACTCTTTTCTTTATTTGCAAGCATTGTTTTGGTGGTATTTTTGTTGTGATTTTTTTTTGTACCTAGAGAAATACTTGATATTAAAAAGACAAAGGTCAGAAGCCCAACTGAAGCAAACACTGACCACCAGAATGGTAATTCAGACCAAATATTTTCAATAAAACACAAACATCTGAACCTCTGTTAATTCTCAATAAAAGTTTCTGTAGATGTATGACAGAAATAAAACAAACTGCTTAGTAATAAGTGTAATAATGTGTAATGGCTAGAAATCAGTTGTAGTTCTTGTGTTTCTGCTCATGTCTTTTCAGTGTTCTATTGTTGTTCTTCTTTACTTCAGGGATTCGGCTTGTTAACAGCAGGTGTTCATCACTCAGCAATTGCTTACATATTCACTTAATTATCTCACTGCAACCCTGTGTCAGTGTTACTTTTTCTCTGTTCAGTGTGGACACTTCAGGATTTTCCTCTGGGGTTGAAAGGGTTAATCGTGTAAGATTAAAAAGACACACCCACAACATTTATTTTACCAGTAATAAACTGTAAATTAGTTTATGGCTGTTGCCAGCAGTTTACTGTAAAATCAAGTAAAAACAACAACACACTGTAAAACCTAACAGTGAAAATAAAGTTATTTGATCACAATAAAAGGATAGTAAAAGCTGAAATTAAGTTGTTGCATTGGGATTTTAAGAGTTTCTTTGTTTGTTTTGTGAGGTTACCACTGTTTTGTATTCTTTTATATAAAGGTAATTAAACTGTGTAGTTGTTGGTGCAGTGAGAATCTCTCAGTTAACTCCAATTTCACATGTATGGGTGTTGTGGTTAACTTGTTGTTATATGCAAGAAATTTAATTTGAAGTTTTAATTGTTTTGTTTCATTCAGTTATTTTTGCTTTAAAAATATTGTATCTAAGTAGACTCGAATGAAATATGTGCAAAGTGTTAGTATGTTCATGTTAAAAATAGTAGTTTATAAACTTAATTGACAGTTGGCTATAGGAAGTCGGTTTCTAAAATCAAATTAGTTAATGTGAGTTTTAATTTAGTCCATTGCATCTTTACAGTAAAATACTGTAAACTAGACTACAGTAAATAACTGCACAATTAAAAGTGAATTACCATTAATTTACAGGGCAAGATTTTAGTATAGTGTTTGACAGCGTTGCCAATATATTACTGTAAAAATGCCTGGTATTGCTATGGTATTGTATGGTATCAACGTGGTATTGTTTGGCTTTTGGAGTCGCCGCTTTAGCTTCAATTTTACTTTCAACTTGAGGAATTCAGCACATGCAAGATCCTCTATGTCAGAGGTGCTCAAACCTGTTCCTGGAGATCTAATAGTCTAATAGTATGTCTTGCTCGTTAACTGGATAAGTGAGTGATAAATGAATGGTATGCAGTGAGGCTATGGGATTGTCATACATTTCATTATTCTTATAAATTCCAGCTCTAGTTGTAAGTTTCAGCACAAAGTGTTCTGGAACACACCTCGTTATTTGCTGCAGTTTCAGTACAGCATCCTGAACTGCTGCTACAGCACACGTCAGGATATAATGTTGTTGTACATTCGAATGGAGAGCCAGTGAAGTCGGTGTAGTTTCAGCTATAGGGGAAAAACACACACACACACACACATGCAGGGATCTACAAACAAGTTTCTAATGTCTGAAAATTGCTAGATTTGTCATTAAACACATGATGGCTGGTGCCGTACCTCTGTCATAGAGCTATGCCAGACTGAAGTGAAACTCTCATCCTCTCAAAGTTCCTCTCAAAGTTGTCTTTAATGCTTTTCACAACTTTATGTCTCATTTCATACAGAACTTTCTTGAACTTAAAATTCACCTTCAGCCTTAACCTTCAGAATAGAACATTCATTGCTATGTATTATTTATCTTCTTAACCTATTAACTGTCAATGACATTTTTGAAACCAGACATATAAATGCACTATCCAGACTTTTTTTTTTTTTTTTTTTAATATATATATAATTTATGAATGAAAACATTTTGTAATATGATTTTGATATACATTTTCCGTGGTAATGCAATGTCTGGTTTTAAAATGCCTTTCAAAGGATGATTTTTGAGATTTTAAGTTTTGAACTGATATATAATTTCTTATGATTTCTAAAGTGTGAAACGAAGAAAGTCTTTTGTGACAAAGGTCAGAACTCATGTTATGATGTAGATTTTTTAAGTTGCACTCTTGACATATATTAATCTATTACTTTTCCTACATAATTTATAACACAAAAATATGGTAAAATATCTATTTAGGAGTCTTAGACCTTTCCAACAATGTACAGTTTGTCATGATTAAATTAAGATTTATTTGTAATATGGTGAAGTAAACTTAGGCGTCCCATAGAGTGGACGGTGACAGTTAAAGGGTTAAAGCGTATGTATGCAGATTTGGAACTTTAATTTAACCAATCAGAGCCAAGCTTTTCAAATCAGCCTTGCAGGTAATAGCCCAATCACATTGCATGCTGTTGAGATGGTAAAATGTTTTTAGCAGAAATTATCCCAATTTTGCTTTATTTTATTTCCCTGACTAGAAAACCAGCTCTTGCCTCTCGTTAACAACTTAATAGGTGCTTAAAACTTGCGTCTCCAAGTCTAAGCAGATAGAGACAGGTGAAGATCCTGCCCACAGAAATACGACTTCTTGGTGGTACATTCCATTTGTGCTCAGTTTTTTCCTAGGTGGATAGTGCTGATGAGCATTTGCAAATATTAGCTACACTGTAAAAAATTAATTATGGGTAGTGTAATTTTCATTAAAAAAATAAATAAATAAAAATAAGGTGATATTAAATAGTGCGTACATTTTATTAAAGAAATTGTGCTTCACTAATATAACCAAATATTTTCCTCATTTAATTTTAGGAAACAGGCTGAGGCTTGAATTGAGGAACTGATTTAAAAAAAAAAAAAGTTAGTTCCCAGCATACTTTGCATATGGCTGGATATGGAAAGTAAATATTGAAATTAAGTGCTACTTCATGTGTTTTTGAATGAAAGGAAAAATCTGTTAAAGGGGTCATCGGATGTAAAACTCACTTTTAGATGTTGTTTGAACATAAATGTGTGTTGGCAGTGTGCTGTGTGTTGACAACCCTACAATGATAAAAATCCACCCAGTGGTATTTTTTAAACCTTTAAAAGTAATATCCCTTCTTCAAATCGAGCCATTCTCAGCTTCTTGTGACGTCTTACCTTAGACCCGCCCTAAATGAGCTGAGTGAGCTGTGAACAGTCCGACTGCCATTGTTTCGACTTTGGTGCAGGGGAAGACAAGAATGTCTCCGACTGAGCGATTGAGGTGTTTAGTTGTTGGATGTAATAATGAACATAGCAGTCGCCATTTACTCCTGACATCTGAGCTTTATGCGTCATTGCAAATCAAAGTTTCGCAGCTAAAGTAAGCATTACAGCTTGTCAACCCACAGAAGAGAGGGGTGGGGTGAGTAGAGCTCATTAACATTTAAAGACAAATGCAAAACAATGGCTCACTGTAAAAGGGCAGATTTTGATATGGTAAAAAGGGTGTTTTTTACATTACCACTGAGAAATTTTGACCAAAGTACGTTATAGACTTCTCATTAAGACCCTAAAGAATCATATCAACTTGTGGGAAATGGGCATCCATTAACACGCTTTTTTAATGAAAATTAAGTTGTATATATATATATATATATATATATATATATTATTTTTTTTTTTTTTTTTTTCCTCTCAGCAATTTGGCCTAATTGTAATGAAGTAAATGTTATTTGAAAAGTTTGAAAAACACCACATTATGAGCACAGACAATTATTTTTTTTCTTGAGCTGTACAGCCAACTTGAGTAGCATTCGTTGATTAGTGTACAGAGTACAGAGATTAAACTGACATCTGAAAACATCTGAAACTGCTAAGGCTGAGAAGGTTTTGATTATATAACCCATCAGGCATATTGTTCTGTCATTGTTTTTTTTGTTTGTTTTTTTCAGTATTTCACTGTGAAATATTAGTTTGTTTGTTGTTTTCAGGTCAGCTGCTGTTGCAATAGAAGACAAATTGAAATCAGATCAGAGAGATGAGCAAAGAAGAGAGCAGTAATTATGTTTCAGTCTCATATCAATGAATCTCAAAGCTTTAATTCTGGCTGACATATTTCCTAATAAAGTGACTACTGGGACTAACTCTGTAGAGATGTTGGGCCTCTTCTAACCTTATGTTCATTGTAACACAGAGTGCTCTATGTAATGCATTAGCGCTGTCATATCTGATTATAGCGTTATTTAGCCTATACATGCTCTCACACATTTATTCATTTATGTTTTAATTTTGGGAGGAGTAAAATTTATATATGTGGTTTCAACAACCAGATGCATTTACATTTGTCCACTTTTGTCTGGAATGCATCTCAGACCACATCCTGAAGTGGTTTGAGCAATCAGATCCAACATAAAACCTAAATCCTCCTCAAATAACATTTCAGTGCATTTTTTTTTTTTTTTTTTTTTTTTTTTTTTCAGGATTGGATAGCTGTCTGAAAATACATAGAGTGACCAGGTGTTAACAGGGCCTAAGAAGGAAGCAGTTAGAGCTACTGAGATTTCACATTAACAAAATTATTATTATCTCACTTCTATTAGTTTAGTTGTATAAACATGAATGTATCACTCTTCTTAAAGGAACACTCCACTTTTTTTTGAAAATAAGCTCATTTTACAACTCCCCTAGAGTTAAACAGTTGAGTTTTACCGTTTTCGAATCCATTCAGCCGATCTCCGGGTCTGGCGGTAACACTTTTAGCATAGCTTAGCATAGATGAAAGTCAGACTTAACAGTCATCTGGGGGCAGGGCATTTTTATTCCAGTAAGACCAGTTATGGATTAAACTTTTATGGCATGGGGATTTAGTTTGAAGTCAGCTGATGATACAGTCATGGAAATGTTACTTTTATATACGTGTGATGAAACATTTCTCTAATTAATAAAGGTTTAAAGGTTTTTATTGTAGGTTCTCCCATGTCACCTAATTTTGCTGGTCAGCTAGATTCCCTGTCTTGACTGAAATTACTCTCAGATGAGTTTTTGGAACCAGCATACCTCAAATAAGCAAGGTTTGGGTTATCAAACAAGAGTTCAAGATATATGTAAGTTAACCTTGCTTTCTGGAATACACCCCTGATATCAGTAATTGTCATGCAGGCTTTGAGGAGCATGGTCTTCTTTTGTTTCTAAGTCTGTTTGTGTTTATTTTTTAAACACATTATCAGTTGTTGATATGATACTGTAATATCATTCAGACAACGTCACTGTCAACAGTGGGATAAGTTAAGCCACGTTTTATGTAGGAAAAAATCTACAGACAAGAAAAAACTTTTAAAAAAGCATCATACTGTAGTTCTCCAATAAATTCCAGTTTTAATACATTTTGTTCACTTCTTGATTCAAAGAATATTGGCTTATGTTTACTGCCCTATTTTGTTAGATTATGCAAGGCCAGAAATGATTTCCCCACGAAACCAAAGTTCAGGAATTCTACCAAAACACATGCCATGCAACAAAACAATAAAAAGACCTCAAAGAAAACCATTTGCTGATCTGTCCCTTCACCCATCCTTACACATCCTCTCCCCCCGGGTATATGGCCTAGGTCACTGAATGTTGCGCATACGTACTGCATTTATTATATCTCAAGGATTATTTTTTTTAATTATTGCATGCTAGTATAATGTAAAATATATCAATGCAATTCCACAGCCGTCACTTATATTATGAGAAAGATTAAAAACCTTTGAAGAATTCTGTTCTGCTGCATATACGTCCATTATTGGGCCTATGAGTAGACTTTACAAAGTGGTGACATGAACGCCCATCTCCTGTTGGTGGGTGTCTTTTTAGCGTCAAGTTCAAATGTGCTCTGGAAAGAGGTTTGGGCTTCTCCTTCCCTTTCTCTAGCTGATGTGGTAAAAATCCATTCTTATTTGCCTTTTTAGATGTGTTGAGGGAATATAGACACATTTGTAGAATGAGTTCAAATACTCATTGTTAGATCAGAGACCATAAAAATCCAGTGGGGATTAAGAATTAGACAAAGCCACATGTATTGACAGGGATTTTTATTGCAGCAGATCAAGAATCTCCTGAACCAAAATTAAAATCTCTTAAAGGAGAAGTTCACTTCCAAAACAAAGATTCACATATAATAAGCCTTGTGATTCCACAACAAAAGATCCTTTTCATATGTTTTGGAAGGATTTCGTATAAGCTGTTGTGATTAATAATAATAATATTTTAAAGTAATAAAATAAAAAATAAATAAACAAAAATCTGAAAAGCTGTGGTGTTTAGGCACACACACACATCAAGAACCAGCATATGAATCTCATCAACGGTGACAAATGTCGTATTCAGATAAACAGATCAACTCTGAACATTACAAAACAAGCTACTAAAAAGTCACATAAAAGAGCAAAAACAAAAGAAAATAGTAAGAATAAAAGAAATTTCAAAGACAATTCAGCTCATAATTTATTCATGCTGCAATGCATGATGGGAGCCATGTGTGAGTTCTGATTGGCTACAACATGCTTTTTTGATGGTCACCATTGTTGTGATTCTCACACTGATTCCTTATGTCTGTGTGTCTTAGTTAAGCATGTCCTGTTGCTTTTTTTTTTTTTTTTAAATAATCAAAATAAGTATTAAAAACATTTGTCTGATCATAGACATTATATCTTTCAAAGGGTTGATATATTCACCAAAGAAAAGCTAGCTCAATTTTACAGGTCACCATATTATCACCTTTTCTGTCATTTGTCTTGTTGTAATAGCTCTGTTGTAAAAACTAATATTAAAAATGTAAGGATCAAGAGTCCAACTAATGCAAACACTGACCACTATAATGGTTGCTTAAAAATTGTGATTTTCTCCTTTGGCGATTCTGCTTGTTAACATCAGGTTTCTTCAGTAATGGTCAATCATCACTTAATTAATCACTGATTATCTCATTAACTTTAACTCTGCTTCAGTGTTAATTTAACACTGGGTTTTTTGCTGTGCATTTTGGAAGTTCAAAATCAGGGCACCATATCAGTCCATTATATGAAAAAACATGCTGAAATGTTTTTTCTCAAAAAAAAAAAAAAAAAAATTCTTTACAAATGAAGAAAGAAAGACATGAACATCTTGGATGACAAGGGGGTGAGTACATTATATGTGAATCTTTGTTTTGGAAGTGGACTTCTCCTTTAAGAAATAACAATTTTATATTAGAAAAACATCATCCAAATTTAATACTGGAACTCAACAGAGGACTGCAACCTAAATTCTGATATTAACAATTTCCTGTCACTATTGTTAATTGGCTTTGCAACATTGGGAAATCCAACAATTAAATTCAAAGAACTAGAAACATATTTAAATACATTTTCA
Source organism: Cirrhinus mrigala (assembly GCA_036247105.1). Taxonomy (NCBI): domain Eukaryota; kingdom Metazoa; phylum Chordata; class Actinopteri; order Cypriniformes; family Cyprinidae; genus Cirrhinus; species Cirrhinus mrigala. The sequence goes on from JAMKFB010000083.1 coordinate 530,851, forward strand.
TCATAATCTTTTGTATGTGGAAGTGCAGTTGGGCAATAAAATTAAAAAAAAAAAAAAAAAAAAAAAAACAGTCCTGCTATCACAATATATGGTCTAACTATAATGTTCAATACTCAGTCACAATATTATACAGCATAGCTGTATAATAGTACCACATTCTTATTTAAATGTCAACGTCTTTAAGCAGACAGACAAACATATAGAAGAGACCATAAATCTGAAATAATGTGTGCTCTGCATCTGCTCTGGATTGCCCAACACTTTACAACTTTCTCATATTTAAATAGATTTTCAAAAGAATGCACTTAGTGACATCTAAGCTCAAAACCTAAGAAAATTGTGTCCAATTCCATACTGTATAGTCACAAAAATGCACTTGCAGTTCACAGACCGTTCACGACAGAGTCTGTGACTGATTTCCAATTTGGCTAGTCGCTGCACACACAATGCACATGCCATCAATGCACCTGCAATCACAAGTTTCTATCAAAGATCAGTAAAACGATAACCATTAATTCTGAACAAGTTGCTTAAGAGTAAATAAATCTAATTTTTGGCTTAGACTAACAGGAAGATGTTGTAGTGGATGATGGCACACAAAATATTTTACAACCTTTATGTGTCTCTGTGTGGGTGGAGCCTTGGATGATTGACAGGAGGAGTGTCCAATGATGCTTCACTGGAGCATTTTGAAAAGACTGAGGAAAATGTGACCATGGATACAAGTGGAAGTCAAAGGCTTGTGGCCAGCTAATAATATCCTGCAAATATATTGTTGTTTTATGCATTGTGTATTGCATCTTTCATTCAAGTTAGTGGGCTCAGTTGTAGTAGTGTTGGTTGACACGCCCATGAATAATTTGCTACTTAATGCATATAGACAAAAAATATTTCACCACGTATGTATTTCCCACCTGTTTGAATGAAGAAGGAAACATCTCAAAAGCTGCTGGCCAAAGTCACATTTCAGTAGCATTTCAGATCAGCAATCTGTCGTTAACAGTTTATAAATGTTGTTTCTTACACTCAAATAGCTTTAAAAAGGCGTTTATTTCAGGTTTGTCCAGTCAGGTTTGTATGGGAACTAGAGCTTCTAACAGCAGCTGCAGTAATGCACTGACTTGACTAACTGCTTGTGACAGTCGTCAGTGTTTGTTTGTTTTTTTCCCCTTGTTTTAGTGTTAAACAATGTTGTTAATGTTGTTTAATGTAGGAGTTGTGGAATCAATGCTGCAGATTTCTAGTTCTGGAAGAACTAAATTTGTCTTCATGAGAATCTCGTAATCAAATCAAGTGTTTGAAGACAGGATTATGCCCATAGGGAGCAGAATGTAAGCGATCTTTTCGTTGAACTTGAGAGAGTGTGTGTTTAATAGCTTACAACGGGGCTAAAGGCACACCCTAAGAAAAAATGTGTTTTTCACTGCGTCTAACGTGCATGATTGCAGAGAGAAAAAAAAAAAAAAGTTTGTATTGAACATTTTATGGAGCAACTTTTTATTTTCACACACACACACACACAAAAAAAAAGCTGCTTATTTTGTTTAAAAATCTTATAAATATATGAGGTGGCAAAAGGGGTAAAAGTCTCCAAGTATTGATACAAATACTTGAGTAAAAATAATGTTTTTTCCAATAATGTCTAAGTTAATACTTGTTCAAAACAATCACTTTAAAACAAGTACTATTTTCTGCTTATTTTAATAAATAAAATAATTGTTTTTGCTATTAAAATGCTAATATAAAACATTTTAAAATACAGAAACAAGATCATTTTAAAATGTAAAGATTAGAGTAGTAACAACAATTGTAGTAACAACAAATTATGTTTTATATGATATGATTAATAGCATGTTTTTAAATATGTTGCTTTCATTCTAAACATGGCTATTACCTCTAGGATGGGCACCCAACATAATATATAATATTTACCAACTGAATATAACAATATCTTGTCAACAAATGGTAAAGTCATCCATCTGTTAATTATTATGTTCATTATTGTGCTTTTTTACCCCAAATACCATACTTTTACATATGCTTTCGTTATTACAAACTGATGTTTTAATCATTTGTTGTAATGTGCTATACTATAATGTGCACATGCTGACATTTATTACAGTGTGCATGTTGAAGCCTACTGTAATGTCCATGTATTGAAACCTACTAAAATGTGCATGTGTTGAAGCCAAGCGACAACCTCTCGATCTCTCTCTTGAAACCAACACGGAAGTGAATAAAACTGCAATTCGTCAACTGACCACTAGAGACTGGGTCCAAAAGGGAGTCAGTCCCATAGATCTCCCATGTTAAAATGCCCAATTTTACAGCAGAAAAAAAAAAAAAAATCTACAGCCTGGTACAGAAAGTGGTTTTGGTCTATATAGGTAACTTTGTCCTTTTGCCTTGTGAGGGTTTTTTTTTTATAACTCATCCATTTAAATTCTATTAAGCCTTTGGGTGCTGATCACCATTTACATGATCATTATAGTAACATCTGAATAAAATCTAGTGATCGTTGGTTATCTCATAGGCTATAATGTGATTCAATAATTTTTTTTTTTTTTTTTTTTTTTTTTTACCATAACAACCAGATAAAAAGGTATACATGAGTGTACTGTTTTGCAGCCAATTTATTTGCAATGTTCGCTAACATTAAATGATTCTTAGCATACTGTTTTACATCAAATTGAATGAAAATAGCCTAACCTATAAGAATGACTTGTGGATTGATGTGAACACCAGCAAGTAGGAATACTGCTCAGAATGATTGTGAATTAAACATCTCAGATGACGTTCATAGCCATGGATTTTATTGAGTTACAAGAAAAGGTATGAAAGGGATTGCGAACTGTTACTGATTTTATGTGTAATGCTACTCTGACACGGCATTGGAGTCCTCACAAGTGCAGTGAATAATATGCATTATTAAAAAAAAAAAAAAAAAAAAAAAAGATGGCGGCGGTCGGCTCCGCCCACTTTAGGCTTCTAAATTGCTCTTCAGAAACCTACAAGTGATGTCGCGGACACTACATCCATGTTGTTGTTTTTTTTTGTACAGTCTATGGTTGAAGCCTACTATAATGTGAATATATGTAAGTCTACTATAATGTGCATATATTGAAGTCTACTGTAAACTCCATGTATTGAGGTCTACTGTAATGTGCATGTGTTATAGGCCCACTATAATGTATTACTTCCATTTGGAGTTGGATCATTACTTTGTGGACTTAATTATTATTCTGCTCTGAAATATTTCACCCGTTGTTATGAATGTGTAAGATATTAAAAGGTGAATGTTCCTGGGCCTGGAAGTATTGTGTTGTTGCTGTTGTTGTTGTTTTTGCTTGCTTGTTTACATTTTGGATTGTGTATAATGAACAGAGCTGAAGTTAAATAGAGTTGCAACTTATTGCCTGGTTGTTCCCGATTTTGATTTAATAATATTCTTATAGTGCAGGTTTACATAGTAAACTAAACAAATCACTGTATTTTACCCCTGGTGCCCAAACCCAATATTGTATAGCCAAATACTGCTACATGCTATACTGCTAATGCTCGTTTATTTAGAAGGCAGGACTTCCATTACTAGAGCCGCCATATTGGGTATGTTAAAAGTCCTCAAGCTTTACTCTGAGTTTGTCTTCCTCCTGTATGTGACGTTCCTCAGTGCCCCTCCATCGCTCATGAAGGTCACATGATCACAGTCAACTCCAGAGTGATGCTACTGTCAGAGACACAGTCACACTTTTTTTTATTCACTTCCTTAAGTATGACTATATTTGTGACCATGTTCAGAGAGAAGTGACACTTCTGAGAACAAAGCCACTGACAGAATAAAAAGTTTAGAACCTTTCTAGATTCTTCATCAGCTCATTTTACGTTCTTTGTTTATTTAATTTCCAGATTGCTGTGAATCCGTCAGTGAATTGGAGGTTTATCAAATGCACATTATGTTGCAGTCACTGCCAATGGGATGCTGTCCTTTATTTCACAATCCTGGGTCCATCCTGGGTCCTTGTCGCCATTTGTATGCAACTGATTAAATATAGATATTCCCAAATTTGAAAACATCTTTATGGACTGAGATAAAGTTTATCTTTTATGCTTTTAGTCTAATGGCATTTGCTAAAACTATTTTCAGTATTAGCTGAGGTATTATAAAAATATACTAAAATGTAATGCGTTAACCACGTGACAAACGGGTAAGAGCATGATTTTTATAACCATTCTGTAAAATACCTTATGAATTGGAGATAGTTGCCACAGGGCTGTATTTAAGTTACTGTTAGCTCTAAATAGCACAGATATGTGTTTTCTCTAGAAGTGTTTTGTATTTTGGTAACAAACAAAATCCTCTTTAATACATTGCAGAACATTTAACAATGTAATGACATAGATTGAATGCTTACGCTACGTTCTCAGGACAATGGTCAGGGGAAATTATTATAAAAACATGTTCAATAAACTATATTTTCTCTTGAGTAGCAACAGTGATAGTTTTAGCCTCAGACGTCATGCCCACCGAACACTGGCTAAATGTCTGATGCATAAATCCAGGGTTGCCAGGTTTTCACAAAAAAACATTGAATTGCCACTCAAATTTAGCCATCCTCAAATGGGCATCCCCCTTTAAAAATCGCATTCTGGGAGATAAAAAAAAACAAAAAAAAAACATTTTTTTGTCGGGGGTTCGCCTAGTAAATTTGCATTTCAGGGGCTAAATATGACCTTACTGAGGTCGATTCAACCAGCGGACTTGGCAACACTGCATAAGGCACACTTAGCTGGAAACACTTCAAGAGTTTCAAAGTCGTCATCGGACTGGTTAGATTATACAGGATTTCTGGGAGACGTGTGTCGTGTGTCCGCCTGGAAACAAAAATGCTGTGGTGCCAAACTCCCTCATGAAAGAATAAAGCCATTGTGTTAGCAACTGTGACGACGAGTGCTTATCAGGATCAACTAAATGTTGGATTTTTAAAGGAGAACTCCACTTCAAAACAACAATTCACAAATAATTTACTCACTCCCTTGTCATCCAAGATGTTCAAGTCTTTCTGTCTTCAGTCGTCAAGAAATTATGGTTTCTGAGGAAAGCATTTCAGGATTTTTCTCCATATAATGGACTTCATTTTGGAAGTTCAAAATCAGGGCACCAATGTAGTTTAAATGCAGCTTCAAATGGCTCTAAATGATCCCAGCCAAGGAAGAAGGCTCTTATCTAGAAAAACAATTGGTATTTTTTTTTTTTTTCGGAAAATATATATATATAATATATAATCTCGACATAGCAAAAAAAAAAAAAATAATGATGCAGTGGATGGCCCTCCCTAGGGAGGCATCACCTGACCGACAGGTTCCTGAAGGGTGCAGGGGGATAAGTTCCCCTAGGATTGCACCTTATCCCCTCTGTGGCCCTCTTAGGTCTCCCTTTGAGCCACTTGGATTAGTCGAGCTACAAATTTGGTCACTTGGACCTCACTCCTGATCACTCTCACTTCCATTAAGAGGGTGGAGAATCTGCATGCATTTTTCAACCAATGGAACATGCCTTGGTCATGCTATTCTCGCATATTCTTGAGATCCCGGTCTGGTTATGTGCCCGGGGTTCCCACCTCTCACCTTCAGGTTCAGGTGGTGGACAGACAGAGGAGGCAGACCCGGTCTTAGCATTGCTGTGTCCTGTTCGTGCTATACACGTTTTGGACCACACCCGGAGCATTAGATGCTCCGAGCAGCTCTTGTTTGCTTACGGATCAGCAGACGGGAAATGCTGTCTTCGAGCAGAGGTTGGCCATTGGGTGGAAATAGGGCCTCACCTCGGCTTCTTAGTGCCAAGGTGAGCTGTGCCCCTTAGGAGTCGAGTCCACTCTATGAAGAGTTACTTCTCCTAGGCGTGGTGCACAGCACCTCTCTAGCAGACATTAGGAGCTGCGGGCCGGGCGACACCCATCACTGCGCAAGATTCTTCTTGCACTGAGCTGTGTCCTCCCGTGTGTTGCGGGTAACTCAGGTAATTGGTGGGAGGACAGCTCGGTGTCGGCTTGCTGCACCATTCCTTATGGATCCGTGCGCTTTACCCAGTTGTTCCCCTCTGTGAACTCTGGGTTAGGGCTGCACGATTAATCGAATGCGTTTATGAGGCGCGCTTAGTCAGTAAAGCCGGTACTTTGATTAGTAGTAAAGCTCCATCAGGTGCATTCAGCTGGAGCGGCAATTAATACTACTAATCCAAAGTACCAGTAAGGCTCCACCCACTTTAGGCTACAAAATTGCTCTCCAGAAACCTACAAGTGATGTCACAGACACTGCATCCATGTTTTTTATAGTCTATGGTTGAAGCCTACTATAATGTGAATATATGGAAGTCTACTATAATATGCATATGTTGAAGTCTACTGTAAAGTCCATGTATTGAGGCCTACTGTAATGTGCATGTGTTGAAGTCTACTATAATGTGGATGGACTAAAATCTTACTTCCATTTGGAGTTGGATCATTACTTTGTGGACTTGATTATTATTCTACTCTGAAATATTTTACCCGTTGTTATGAATGTGTACGGTATTTAAAAGGGTGAATGTTCCTGGGCCTGGAAGTATTGTTGTTGTTTGCTTGCTTGCTTGTTCACATTTTGGATTGTGTATAATGAACTGAGCTGAAGTCAAATAGAGTTGCAATTTATTGCCTGGTTGTTCCCCATTTTGATTTATTAATAGTGCAGGTTTACAAAGTAAACTGAACTAACTACCACTACATGCGGATTGGCTCCTTTATTTACACTGACCAAAATTATAAACGCAACACTTTTGTTTTTGCCCCCATTTTTCATGAGCTGAACTCAAAGATCTAAGACACAAATGCCTATTTCTCTCAAATATTGTTCACAAATCTGTCTAAATCTGTGTTAGTGAGCACTACTCCTTTGCAGAGATAATCTATCCACCTCACAGGTGTGGCATATCAAGATGCTGATTAGACAGCATGATTATTGCACAGGTGTGCCTTAGGCTGGCCACAATAAAGGCCACTCTAAAGTTTTATCACACAGCACAATGCCACAGATGTCGCAAGTTTTGAGGGAGTGTGCAGTTGGCATGCTGACTGCAGGAATGTCCACCAGAGCTGTTGCCCGTGAATTGAATGTTAATTTCTCTACCATAAGCCGTCTCCAAAGGCGTTTCAGAGAATTTGGCAGTACATCCAACCGGCCTCACAACCGCAGACCACGTGTAACCACACCAGCCCAGGACCTCCACATCCAGCATCTTCACCTCCTAGATCGTCTGAGACCAGCCACCCGGACAGCTGCTGCAACAATCGGTTTGCATAACCAAAGAATTTCTGCACAAACTGTCAGAAACCGTCTCAGGGAAGCTCATCTGCATGCTCGTCGTCCTCATTGGGGTCTCGACCCGACTGCAGTTCGTCATCGTAACCGACCTGAGTAGGCAAATGCTCACATTCGATGGCATCTGGCACTTTGGAGAGGTGTTCTCTTCAAGAATGAATCCTGGTTTTCACTGTACAGGCAGATGGAAGACAAGCATGCATGGCGTTGTGTGGGTGAGCAGTTTGATGATGTCAACGTTGTGGATCGAGTGGCCCATGGTAGCGGTGGGGTTATGGTATGGGCAGGTGTATGTTATGGAGGCAACAATCAGCAACCTGATCAACTCTATGCGAAGAAGATGTGTTGTACTGCGTGAGGCAAATTCAGCCCCCCCTCCCTCTATGGTAGAGAAATGAACATTCAATTCACGGGCAACAGTTCTGGTGGACATTCCTGCAGTCAGCATGCCAATTGCACGCTCCCTCAAAATGCGACATCTGTGGCATTGTGCTGTGTGATAAAACTTTATAGTGGCTTTTTATTGTGGCCAGCCTAAGGCACACCTGTGCAATAATCATGCTGTCTAATCAGCATCATGATATGCCACACCTGTGAGGTGGATGGATTATCTCTGCAAAGGAGTAGTGCTCACTAACATCGATTTAGACAGATTTGTGAACAATATTTGAGAGAAATAGGCCTTTTGTGTACATAGAAAAAGTCTTAGATCTTTGAGTTCAGCTCATGAAAAATGGAGGCAAAAACAAAAGTGTTACGTTTATAATTTTGGTCCGTGTAGAAGGCGGGTTCCATTACTAGAGCCGCCATATTGGGTATGTTAAAAGTCCTCAAGCTTTACTCTGAGTTTGTCTTCCTCCTGTATGTGACGTTCCTCAGTGCCCCTCCATCGCTCATGAAGGTCACATGATCACAGTCAACTCCAGAGTGATGCTACTGTCAGAGACACAGTCACACTTTTTTTTATTCACTTCCTTAAGTATGACTATATTTGTGACCATGTTCAGAGAGAAGTGACACTTCTGAGAACAAAGCCACTGACAGAATAAAAAGTTTAGAACCTTTCTAGATTCTTCATCAGCTCATTTTACGTTCTTTGTTTATTTAATTTCCAGATTGCTGTGAATCCGTCAGTGAATTGGAGGTTTATCAAATGCACATTATGTTGCAGTCACTGCCAATGGGATGCTGTCCTTTATTTCACAATCCTGGGTCCTTGTCGCCATTTGTATGCAACTGATTAAATATAGATATTCCCAAATTTGAAAACATCTTTATGGACTGAGATAAAGTTTATCATTTATGCTTTTAGTCTAATGGCATTTGCTAAAACTTCATTTTCAGTATTAGCTGAGGCATCACAAAATCATACTAAAATAAAATGTGTTAACCACGTGACATTTAGAGTGTGAAAACCCCACTGCTGGTTTTATCTGGATTATTTGCAGGGCTGTCAGTGATCATGCGTGTTGGTCAAACGGGTAAGAGCATGATTTTAAAACTGTTCTGTAAAATACCTTATGAATTGGAGTTTGGTTGGGGCTAGTTGTCACAGGGCTGTATTTACGTTACTATTAGGTCTAAATAGCACAGATATGTGTTTTCTCTAGAAGTGTTTTGTATTCTGGTGACAAACAAAATCCTCTTTAATATGGGGGTCCCCTTTAAAAATCGCATTCTGGGAGATAAAATACACATTTTTTTTTTTTTTTTTAATCAGGGTTCACTTGGTAAATTCGCGTTTCAGGGGCTAAATATGACGTTATTGAGGTCGATTCAGCAACGCTGCATAAGGCACACTTAGCTGGAAACACTTCAGGAGTTTCAAAGTCGTCATCAGATTGGTTGGATTATACAGGATTTCCGGAAGGCGTGTGTCGCGTTCTTTAACGTTCCACCTGGAAACAAAAATGCTGTGTTGCCAAACTCCCTCACGAAAGAAGAAAGTCATCGTGTTTACAGCTGTGACAACGAGCGCTTATCAGGATCAACTAAACGCTGGATTTTTAAAAGTATGTGAAAAATGTAAAGTTTGAGGCATAGAATCTTTAAAATATTTTTTCCCAGAGTTTTACACTATTAATTATTACACTATTTACACTATTAATGTAATTACTATTATTACACTGTTATTGTGGCAACATCTCCATACCCCTAAATGTGACGCGTCACAAAGTGAAATGTAATTGGTTGCTGTACCTCTCAGTCATATGACTTCTTGGGCGGGCCTTGAAGGTCTGGCTCTGCGAGACTACAATAGTGATGATATTCAATACATTTTCAAAGACTTTAATTTATGTACCTATACACAAAGTGAATTTTAAAAGTAAACTTACCATGAGATCAGTTCACTGGAATGAAAGTGTGTCAACTAGCCCCAGTGTTTGTACTGCATATACAAAATTTAACTAAAATGATTAAAAACAGTTTCTGAATATGAAATTAAAAACTGTCTTTCTGGCAGCGTTTTACCTTCTATGTGTAACAGGACTCCAGGGAAGCGTGTTAGATCCAGATGCAAGCTTTATTAAACACAGCATAGTCGAGACAGGCAGGGTAGATATCCAAACAAACAGTAATACGTAGGCAAGACAAAAGCAAAATCCAAATAAGCAGGCAGAAGGTCAAAATCCAAGAGAGAGCAGTCCAAAGTGACAAATGAACAAGGCTATGAAACTAGGCAAAACTGTGGCAATGAAACTATGGCAAAAAACAAGACAAAAACTATGACAAAGAAACAAAACCGTGGAAATAGCAAAACCAAGGCAATGAAATAGGGAAAACGCTTGGTAGAGTCCGCACAGGCAAAACAATACTTTGCGAGGGCCTGTTTGGTTTAGGCCTCCTTATATGGCCACCAAACAGGAAGTAACCAAAGAAGCAGCAGAGGGAGCAGCAACAGTCAGTCCATGGGAGAGGGCTCCCTCTACTGGCATGGCATTACACTATGACATGCTGTCAATCAAAAGGGGGCGGGGAAAATGTTGGACAGCAAGTTACAGACTTATGCAGAGCTGCTGTCATTTTCTTTGAAAATGAAGTGTTTAAAGTTCCCTATCTGTCATACACTCCGAGTTGTGTCGAGTTGTGTACGACACTAGGGGTCGCTCTTGGGAGCCCAAACACCTCTGATAGTTTGAGAAAAGGCCAATGAAATTGGGTGTGCAGAATTTGCATAGCTGGCCACACCCCGGGCATCCGGGTATAAATAGGGCAGCACATGCTCTGCTCACTCATTCTGTTTCTTCGGAGTCGAATACAGCGTCTCCCTGTGAGAGGCTGCACCATTCACCTCTTCATCGTTGGATTCTTAGCGACAAGCAGCGGTCTCTCCCTTCTCTTACTCAGATGAGTGTTGTGAGAGTTCCCCTGCGTGCTTCGACGGCGATCTTGAAGAGCAATCTTCCTCCTAAAAGAGCAATTTATCTGAAAGAGCTGGCACGGATGGGATTGTGTGTTGGTTAACATACCTTTCCCTCCGTGTTCTTCTGGTTGCGGCTACCTCCCCGAACGATCGACACGACCGTTGTATTCAGTGTTGAGACTCTCACGCTGATGCAGCACTTGTTGTTGTTTCATGTTTTGCCGGCGAAAACAGGATCTGTGCGCGTTTGCTCACGAGCCGTGTGCTTTTACGTGAAGCCGCGGCTCACCTCGACTGCTCCGTTACGGTCCTTCTACTTCCGGGTACGAGGCCGCTACGGTGCGTCAATGGGGAGCAATTTGAAGCGAGAAAGGTTCCGCCGGGTGAAACCCCGCGAAAACTCTCGCTCCTCGCGTCCCGCGATCAAACGAAAACAATGCGGGTGCATTTTGCATACGAGCCGTGTGCTTTTACGTGAAGCCGCGGCTCACCCCGACTGCTTCTCACTCCGGTCCTTCTACTTCCGGGTACGAGGCCGTTGCGATGTGCGTCGGGGGCGTGCATTAGGGAGCAGGGAAGGTTCTGCTGGGTGAAAACCCCGCAAATCTCTCGCTCCTCGCGATCGGGCTTCCAGATGAGTTTGTTAGTCTGTCTCAGTACAGCTGACTTTCTTATTCAGAGCTCCTAAATGGGCGAAAAAAAAAAAAAGAGAGGTTAGCGGCAGCATCGCTAGGAGGGCGTAAGCTGTTTAAGCTGAAGCTTCAGCTGAGCAAACCTCTACGGGGGCTGATTCTCAGCTTGAGGCAGACGCTAAAATGGCGGCCGTGCTTAAAACGGGCAGCCAAGGGGGGCTGATTAATAGACATCTGGACTACGACCTTACGCTTGTTTCCAGTGCCTGTTTCCCGGGAATGCACGAGAAGTTGATGAAATGGCGGAAAGCCCGTTTTTAAAAAAAAAAAAAACGGCCGGAACGCAATATACCATTTTCTCCTCCTTCACCACCCTCGATGGGGGTCCAGCGAGGGGGTTTCAGAGGTTCCCCAGGTGGAGCGGGCGATTGCGGTGTACTCCCCGCAAAACGCCGCCGCCTGTCGGATTCCTCCCATGACTCCCGTCCAGGGCCTGTAGATCCTTCCGGGCAAGGATTACACGGCTTCTGGACAAGCTGCGTCCGCCCTACATGCCATGACCATCCTCTGGGCGTTCAGGCCGTGGCATTGTGAGTTCTGTACGAGGGTGGTTTCAACCTAGAGCTTAGGAACTGCGTACAATGACCGATTGCGCACGCTCTGGGAAGGGCGATGTCCACTTTGTTGGTCCAGGAGCGCCACCTGTGGCTTCACCTGTCAGAAATGCGGGAAATTTGAAGTCCGCTTCTTACCCCCCATTTCCCAGGTTGGTCCTTCTGGTGACACCGTGTTAAAATTTGCACGCGAGTTCTTCACGGTGGGAAAAAGAGCAGACAGAGGCCATCACCAGCCTCAGCCGTGGGTCGGGCTCCGGCCCTGTACCCCCGACTACTCCTGTCTGTTCATCGCCACGGACGGCCCCCTATAGAACTCCTGAGGCCCCGCAACAGCCAGGCCCCCGGCCAGACCGACCCATCGGTCAAAGTTCTTACGGGAAGGTGACAACACCAGCTTGTCGGTAGGCTTTCTAGAACCCTCGTTAGGCTTCTAGTTTTTCCTCAGACAAGCAACCCAGAGGAGGCGGACTAACTGACCACCCAGATCCACTCTCGACCCGGGGATGAGAGATGGATTCGGCACAAACGCCATTCTGTCTGTCTGTCTTACCCACAGACAGTCACTGCCTGGTCAGTATTAGGCTCCCCCCCTCAGTTATCTTGCAGCAAATAGCTCTCCATATGACGGCTAGATGCTGAATCTGCAGACCAGGGCTGTTGGGCACTTACCTGGTTCTCTGCATGTTGGCAAAGACACACCGTGTTCTTGGGCCTTTATCTCCAAGCACGGCACTCTTTGCTCTATTCAACCACGACATCCCCATTCCAGGTACGTCGGGTATAGTTCTCTGAGACTGCTAGCAGAGTCCCAAGACGTGGGCCCGTTCCCTCCCCTTAAGTTTCTCAGAACTACCTGACCTGGCTATGCGACTCAGGTTGCAAGGCATCCGCTAAGTTCTATGGCATTCTCTTACAATCAGAGCTCAGGGCGAGAATGCTGTGGTTCTTAAGCAGAAATCGCAGCCCCCCAGGGTAGGGTGCGATAGAGCCTATCCCCTCAGCCAGAATGAAGGAAGGGGTTTGTCAGCTCCTACTTCATCGTACCAGGGTGGGTGGGCGACTCATACCAATCTTAAAACTGGGATCTTTGAATCGGGCCCCTTTTCAAGCTCCCGTTCAAATGTTAGCCCTTGAACACACATTCCTTGTGTGTCAGGGCTTAAGATTGGTTGGTGGCGTTGGACCTGAAGGACGCGTACTGTCATGTCTTGACGCTTCCAAGACTCTGTCTTCGAGGTCAGGCTCATCAGTACTAGGTACCCCCTGCTTCCTATCCCTACCACCCCGCACCTTCACGAAGGTCACGGAGGCTACCCTCGCCCTCTTGGGTAGTAGGCATGTGCATTCTCAGTTGTCTCTGTGACTGGCTGGCCTAGCACACTCACGAGGTTCGGTTTGGACTCTCAGGGATGTGGTTCACAACCACCTGGCTTATTTGGGACTTCAGGTCATTTCTGAAAAGAGTAAACTCTCCTCAGTACGGGGTTGCTCTTTTCTCTGTATGGACTCGGTCACAGTTCTTGCCTAGGACTGTGCATAGTCAGTGCTGTAATGCAGGAGTGCACTCTGGTTCAGCACAGCGGCCCCCTTCATGTACCAGGGCTCTGGGACATGTGGCATCTTCAGCCGCGGTCACGCTGCTGGACCCGATGCATGTGGAACCGCTGTAGCACTGACTCCATACCAAGTCCCGAGATGGGCGTGGCACCAGGCTCACATCGTGTGTACGTCACACTTTGTGTTGCAAACCTTCAGCCCTTGGGGACACATTAGTTCTGCCGGCAAGCTTGCCCCTGGGACAAGTGTCCAGGCATACTGTGTGTCAACAGTTGCTTCCAAGTCAAGCTGGGGTGCCATGTGCAACGGGTATGCAGCCTCGGGGTTCGGTTGGACCCTCGGCTGCTTGGGCATTCAATTGCCTGGAGTTGTTGACAATGCTTGGGGCCCTGAAGGGGTTTCAGTCTCTGTTGGGGCAAGCGTGTGTTGGTCGACGCTGACAACACAGCGATTGTGGCATACACTGACCACCAGGAGGGTGTACGCTACTTTCGCATATCACAACTCACCCGCCATCTCTTGCCCTAGAGCCAGCACAAACTCAGGCTTCTGTGCGCCACTCACTTTCCGGGCGACAGGTTCGCTCTGAGGTGAGTGGAGGCTCCACCCTTAGACGGTCCTGCTGTTTTTGGAGTCGATTCGGCCAGGCACAGGTAGATCTGTTGCCTCACCAGAATCCACTCATTGCCAGTGGTAATATGGCCTGACTGAGGACTCCCTTGGTTCAGATCCATTGACACTCAGCTGACCGTACGGCTTATTCCCCAGTAAGCCTTATTACACAGACACGGTGCAATGTCGGGAAGGACTCGAAACAGATTCTCTTGGTAGCCCTACGCGGCCCAACGGAACTTGGTTCTTGGAGCTCGTGCTCCTACCATCGTTTTCTTCCTGACACACCCCCCTGAGAAGAAACCTCCTTCCTCAGGGGAAGGGCACAATCTGGCACCCGTGCCTAGATTTCTGGAACTTTCTTCTATGGTCCCTGGATGCGACCAGGAAGCTTCCAGAAATCCTCTACCCACAGTGGCACCACGGAGTTGCGGCATCAAATCTGTGCTACCCCTCCTCCAAGGAGGCCTGGTTAGGCACCTTTCTGCTTCTACATCAAGGTCCGTGTTCAGCCACCATGACCTGGTAAAAGGCAGATCGGTGGGGCACGATTTGTTAAGAGGTGTCCGGAAGGTGAACCCCCCCTGGTAGCACCACATCCCCTCTTGATCTGTCTGTGGTCCTTCAGGCCTACAGTAAGATCCGCTGAGCCCCTCAATCGGTTGATTCTGTGCCCTCTCCGTGAAGACGGCCTCCCCGATTGCGCTCACCTCTGTTAAGAGCGGGAAACCTCCAAGCCCTCTCCAACAACTATTGTGCCTGGAATTCGGGCCGGTGAACTCTCACGTTGCTCTGGGAACCCGGCCTGAATACGTGCCCATGGTAACCACCACTCCCTTCAGAGATCAGGTGGTGACCCTGCAAGCAATTCCTTACCAGGAAGATGACCCCAACCTGACCTTATTATGCCCAGTCCGTGTCCCACGCATCTACCTGGAACGTTCTCAGACACTTCAGACGTTCCAGTCAGCTCTTTGTCTGTTATGGAGCACAGCGGAAGGGGAAGGCTGTCTCCAAACAAGGATCTCCCACTGGCTTGTGGATACGATCCGTACGGCCTACAGGCCAGAGGCTTGCCCTGCCACTGGGAATGAGAACCCAGTCGACCAGGGGCATCGCTGCCCTGGCAGCTCTTGCAAATGGGGCCTCGTTAACAGACATCTACAGAGCTGCAGGTTGGGCTACACCTATACACTTGCCAATTTGCGCATGGAACCAGTATCGGCTAGAGTCTTAAACGCAAGCTCTTGGCTCAGCATTCTGGTTGGGTGTAGAGCTTGCTTAAGCACTTCCCCTAATGGTGATTACGCTTCTAAGTTTGGTAGGTTTCCCGACGTGAACCCTGGACACCTTCTCCATCACTTGGCACTTCTGCACGTGGCAGAGTTTGGCAGAGGAACTCGCTGCAAAAACCCAACACAAGGTATGGTTACTTTACTAACTCTTGGTTGGATTTGTGCCCCATATGTAGTGGCTCCTTATGTGGCCCCATGTGTGTAATTCCACCTATAACTCTGTATGGTGCGGTGTTTCCCCTGAAGACAGGTTTGTCTCTAGATCTGAATTTGGTAGTCTCCCCTAGCGTGAGACCCACTTCAGGTCCCATATCTAATAATTTTCACTTTATACCCCCCCCTCTGGGCGGGTTGTGATCTCCGTAGTGCCTTCTTTCCTGCGGGGAACAGGCACTTTCCCAACGTTCTCAAGACACTCAGCCACTCCACTGAGGAAAGGCCCAGCTGCAGGTAACCCTGCCTGTGACAGGTCAGTTCTTGGACGTTGGAAGGTCACGAAGAGGTGAGCTGCATTTATGTTAACACTTTGGCTTGTTACTATCTGCGCCCAATCACTCGTGATGCGGTCAGACTTGTGGCGTGTTTATATAGGGACCCCTAGTGTCGTACACTACTCGACACAACTCGGAGTGTACGACAGATAGGGAACGTCTCAGTTACGTATGGTAATCCTCGTTCCCTGATGGAGGGAACGGAGACGTTGTGTCCTCCATGCCACAACTCTGGACCGCCTCTGAGTGAGTTGAGACGCTTCGACTCCTCAGAACAGAATGAGTGAGCAGAGCATGCGCTGCCCTATTTATACCCGGATGCCTGGGGTTTGGCCAGCTATGCAAATTCTGCACACCCAATTTCATTGGCCTTTTCTCAAACTATCAGAGGTGTTTGGGCTCCCAAGAGCGACCCCTAGTGTCGTACACTACTCGACACAACGTCTCCGTTCGCTCCATCAGGGAACGAGGGTTACCATATGTAACCGAGACGTTTTCTTTTGTTTCATGCTGACTTTAAAGCCAAAAAATAAGTTTCTGTGCATTTGTTGTAGGTGTTGCTATGGTAATATCAGTCAGAATGGCTCCTCGTCTTCCTCTGATCTTTCTGCTCACAATTCACAGTGAGTCGCTACAACACTTCGGAAACACAAAAAATTTTGCACACTGCTATTTTTATGCAAACACTGCTACTAAGTGTGGTTTTATTTTTTTTTTTATTTATTTTTTTTTTTAAAGGAACTTATAGTGTGACGGAGGATGTGCGTTATGGCTCTACACACATCTGTGCACTAAAGAACTCAACAGTGATAATCAGCTGCAATTTTACATACCCTACTGGACGTCAGATCGAGAAAGTGTTCTGGACCAAAACAACAGTTAAAAATGATAAAAATGAGTTTCCAGGTCTGTCTGAGGACTCTGAATACAGTCAAAGGCTTCAGTATCTGGGAGATAAAAAGCAGAACTGCACCATCAGACTGAATCATGTGACACAGAAAGATGAACACATGTACTATTTCAGATTCACCACTGATAATCACAATATTAAATGGCTTGGTACTCCAGGAGTTTCTCTTACTGTCACAGGTGACTTTCATGAGGTTTCACTCTTCTTCCGTGCATTATGTTGAATAATAATGAGTGTATGACAGCAGCACTAGATATAACGTGTGTGTTGTGTTCAGATCTTCAGGTGGAGTCTCCTGAGAGAGTGACAGAGGGAGATTCAGTCCATCTGACATGTAAAAGCAACTGCACTCTTACTGACAGAGCAACATTCATCTGGTACAGAAACTCACAGCCAGTAAGTACAGGAAGTGTTGAAAACAAACTCACCCTATGGCCAGTCAGAAAAGAGGATGCAGGCAGATATAGCTGTGCTCTACATGGACACACTTACATCTCTCCTGCTGCTTATCTCAATGTCACATGTGAGTACAGATTCATTAGTTCTTTAAAATAAAAAAAAATAATAAAAAAAAAAATTAACTGTGTCCATTTCAGATGCACCTAAAAGTGTCTCAGTGTCCATCAGTCCATCTGGTGAAATAGTGGAGGGAGATTCAGTGACTCTGATCTGCAGCAGTGACTCAAACCCACCTGCAGAAATCAGCTGGTTTAAGGAGAATCAAACCTCAACTGTTGGATCTGGACAGAGTTTCAGTGCACTACAGAGTGGACGCTTCTACTGTGAGGCTCACAATCAACATGGATCTCAGAGATCAGATGCTGTTACTGTCACTGTTAAAAGTAGAGCAGCTCATTTACTCAAATGACTCTTTCTAAAGTGAAGCAAATAAATGTGTTCAGATGTTTTACTCTTTTGTCTCTTGTAGAACGTCTGGTGATGTTGTACCTATCCATTGGAGTGGTTTGTGGAGCTGCAGTTATTATCACGATATTGCTGATTTGGTAAGATATGTGTGTGTGGTACTAGGTCGTGTGTGTATATGAGTGACAAGGCTGACTTACATAGGCAGTCAGTCCTGCTCATTTTGGCGGGTTCAAATGCCATTAGTTCATGAAGCTACATGAACATTAACAAATCAGGCTTCAGTGTTCAGAGAAAACTCAGTTTCTCCATAGCATGGCAATTGCAATGTGATTAAAATGTATCAAAAGGGAACCTTGTAGATGCACCAGATTCATCACATTCAAAACGGCCCACCCTGTAGAGGAATGTCATTGTTTCAAAATCATAACTGCGTATTAAACATCAAACAAGTTTTGACTGTCTCTAATTGTGTCAGTCATTTTCTTTAAAGGAGATTCATATCGATTAAAAACAGAAATCGTGCCGAGAAGTCTCAGGTGAGAAAAAATCATTTGGTTATCAATAGTTTACTCATCACATAAATGAACTGAACACTCAAGAATTGAAAGTCTGAATGTAGTTGTGACTCTGTCTATTGAATTGTTTGTAGACTTGCAGTGTTAAGATGACTGATCCTGTGTATGAGAATCTAACGGTAAGTATTGTAGCTTTCAAAAGACTAAACTCTCTGATAATAAGTATGGACATTTAAATAACTCAGTGCTGAATATACCATCTCTTCATTCATGAAGGCTGATCAACATGACCCCAAAACCTATAAACCTGAACTGAACTCTTCTGTGTATGAAAACATTCTGGTAAGTAAGAACACCTACTAGATAGAGACAAAACACAATCCATTATCCTTTCTGCATGACTAATGTGATGGTTTTATTTAAATATTTCATTTTTAATGTTTCCACTTTCATTTTCTTTCTTTCTTTCTTTTTCTAATTTAGCCTAAAGAGAAGAAGAGGATGTAGTTTTGTGGACATGCAGCAACATTTTACAGCTTTTTCTTTGTGGGCAGAGTCCTGAATGATTGAAAGGAGTGTCATGATATCATATGGCTGAAGTACACTCTTAAAAATAAAGGTGCTTCACTATTTTTGAACTCCACTTCCAGAACAACAATTCACAAATAATTTACTCACACCCTTGTCATCCAAGATGTTCATGTCTTTCTGTCTTCAGTCGTGAAGAAATTACGGTTTTTGAGGAAAACATTGCAGGATTTTTCTCCACATAATGGACTTCAATTGTGCCCCCAATTTTGAACTTTCAAAACTTAGTTTAAATGCAGCTTCAAAGGGCTCTAAACGATCCCAGCCGAGGAAGAAGGCTCTTATTTAGCGAAACGATCAGTCATTTTTTAAGCGCAAACGCTCATGTAGCACAGTCTCTGGGATGCGCGTTCACGACGTACTATTGAATCACGTTCAATAGTACAAAAGGCCATGTGGAACTACAGACCCAGTGTTTACAAAGTGAACGTGCAAAGACTAAGAAAGTGCAAGTAAGTCAAATGCTGTTTACAAACAAAAAGGTACAACGATGTCGGACGATTCTGAAATTGTAAGAGAAAATAAGATGAAGTTTTTCGCCATACTCTACCTTTTTGAGCCGGAGTACACAGACAATGAACTTAGACATGATTCGTAGCAGTGATGGGAACTTCGGATCATTTTACCAATTCGGACCTTTGAGTCTAGTTCCGCAAAATGAACTAATCTTTTTTCGAGCCAGTTCGTTCATTTTAGCAAAATATAATTAAAATGTTATGCGTTACTTCCCTAACACATCTACTGCTTACACAAACGTTGATCACACTACAAACAAGACAAAACTATAATGCTATAAGAAACAGAAAAGATTAATTCATTGTTTACCTGGGTCTTTAGTCTATGATTAGCTCACCTCGCCTCTTATCTGACAAGTTTTCGGGTTTGAGTCATTCATTCATCACGTGACAGCCCTAAAAGCTTAACCAATCCAGTGTGAACCGGAAAAAAAATTGATTAGTTCATCTCTCGAGTCTTCGGGTTCGAGTCGTCATGCGACAGCCCCATAAGATGAACGAACAACTCGAAAAACCAGAAGACTCGAAACAGGTGAACTAATTCCAGTACAGAACTAGGATGTTGCGCGCAACTGAACGAATCACTCCCCGAGACGACTCGTTCTTCCCAAGTCACATTAAAGATTTGTTCAAAATGCACAAATCGTTCGAAAACACACATCCCAGAGCCTGTGCTACACAAGCTTTTGTGCTTAAAAAGTATACAAATTTGTAATTTTCGAAAAAAATGGCCAATCGTTTCGCTAGATAAGACCCTTCTTCCTCGACTGGGAACATTTAGAGCCCTTTGAAGCTGCATTTAAACTACATTTTGGAAATTCAAAATCGGGGCACCAATGGAGTCCATTATATGGAGAAAAATCCTGAAATGTTTTCCTCAAAAACTATAATTTCTTTATGACTGAAGACAGAAAGACATGAACATCTTGGATGACAAGGGGGTGAGTAAATTATTTGTAAATTGTTGTTCTGGAAGTGGACTTCTCCTTTAACATCTGAAGAACCTTTCTGTGTCACAAAAGGTTATTTGTGGTGAAAGAAGGTTCTTCAGATTATAGAAAGGTAAGAAAGAGATGGTTCTTTAAAGTGCTCCTATTATGCCTTTTCAAATATGATCTTTCATGCAGTGTGTCATGTAGCTGTATGTGAACATAAACTATCTGCAAAGTTGTGAAG
Organism: Cirrhinus mrigala; assembly: GCA_036247105.1. Taxonomy (NCBI): domain Eukaryota; kingdom Metazoa; phylum Chordata; class Actinopteri; order Cypriniformes; family Cyprinidae; genus Cirrhinus; species Cirrhinus mrigala. The sequence goes on from JAMKFB010000083.1 coordinate 551,343, forward strand.
CTGACAGTGCACAATAAATAAAGTTATTATCTATCAAAAAAAAAAGAGTCGGCTCACCATCGCCTGAACGAGTCATCAGGAATTCAAATCTTGTTCTGTTACGGCCACACATCACGAAGTAACACATTTGCATAATGTTCGCCCACGTTCTACGTCGCAAACCACGTGCCCGCCCACAAACAGTAAAATTTACATGTGGTTTACGTGATGTCGAGAAGATGCTGTATCCTAAGCTGTGAGTAAATTTGTTTTATATTCACTTCCAAAAGATGAATCCACAAAGATTGTATTTTCTAGCGATCGTTCAAAATACGTAGTTGTGTATGTTATGTTGTGTAACAACCCTGCACATATCTTGCTAACCGGCTAACTCACGCTTCTGTAGTTCTGTAGTTCAGCTGTGGGCCCACTGTAGTCTAAAAATCTGTGATTGATGCAGCTTGACTGTCGGTCTGTCTCATTAGTTGGAGTAATGATAAAGGATGGCGCACAAAGCAGCTTTCGCACCGAATGCGGCAAGCGCTGCACTATGAAACCTGTTCATTTCAATTGCTTGTGCCACGCGAGGACGGCTTGTTTCTGCGTCAACCAAAGCGCACGTGCAGCGGAGCACACTGCTGGCACGCAAGGCGCGCAAGCCACACTCAAAGTTCAAATTAGTTGAACTTTTGCGCTCTGAAGGGCTGCACTGAACCCAGCGGCCAGCGCAGCGCTTACTGTGTTCGGTGTGAAAGCTCCAGGACTGTCATTCAGTTATGGCAATTGACGTTTAGTTTTCCGACACACGCTATCCACCTTATTTTTGGAATGGGTGCAGCCATTTGTACATTTTTTGTGTCTGGCTTCCAGTCTCATCTACTTCCAGCTAATTTTAGCTGCACAAAAAGCTCGTTTTGCTGCTTGTATTGCAAACTGGCGTGTCTTACCATATTAATTATCCTAATTATGAACACACTGGTTTGTAGTGCAAAGTGTTTTACCGTTTACTGCACTTCGATATTCTTCTCGTTATTTCCCTATGGCAGATTATGAACCGGACGTCTAATACATTACCAGAAAACTGCTTGCTTCCGCATTGGAAAATAAGGTGGCTACGTGCCAATCATGAAGGACTGCGCCATCTGACCAATCACAGCAGTGAGGGCTCACGGAAAGGAGGGGCTTAGAGAGACTGATTCTTCAAGCTGCTTCGTACGAGTCGTTTACGAATCATTTAGAAATTAGGTAAAATTAAATCTATTTTTGGAGAAAACTAAAGTGTTTTTTTGACCTAGCATACATGTAAACCTGTTTTAGGAGTCTCATAAAACAATATTTAAAATGGCATAATAGGAGCACTTTAAAGAACCTTTGACTGAATGGTTCTTTGTGGAACCAAAAATGGTTCTTCTGTGGCGTCACTGTGAAGAACCTTTTAAAGCACCTTTATTTTTAATAGTGTAATTTGTTGATCATATGGGTTAAAACAGAAGAAGTGAATTGACTATTGAATTAATGTAAGTGTGTAATCACTTAAGTGTGTTTTCGTTTGCACTTTATATCATGTTTAAAGCCTAATTCATTTAGATTTTTAATGTTTTTAACTTTATATATCAGTATATTGCTCATGTTTTGCATTAAAGGCAGGCTGTAGCTGCTCAATTGAACACTTCTCTGTCATTCTTTAATACTACACAGTATTAAACTCACACATTTCAGTAAACAAGTCTTTAGTATACAGTATAATAACTTAAGTTTCAGCTTGTGGTTAGTTCATATTTCTTCTTCAACAATGAAAACAACAGACGCCACTTCACGAGTGAGTAACAGATTCACAGACCACAAGCCAGACTGGATCAATGTAATTGGCCATTGCAGCTCCGCTCCGTGTTTTCAATTTCCCACTCCGAGCGATACTGCAGCAAGTGAAAACGCAATTGAAAAGGCTTTTTAAAAACGTGCTCCTCGCAAATCTGAGTTGTCTTTATTAACCTGTAGCAATCCAGCCAATGCACATTTGCAGACCCAAACCGGAGCTTCTAACAGCAGCTGCAGTGACGCAATGACTTTACCAACTGCTGATTGGCTGTTTTATTTAGAAGGCGGGATTTATAAGTTAACTGTCTTGCATATTATACAGGCTGCATTCGAAACCGCATACTTCCATACTATTTAGTAGGCAAAAAGCAGTACGGGAATAAGTATTCATGAAATCTCAATATCCACAAAAGAGTAGGCGAGATTTACCTGGACAGAGCACTATTTCTTGTGAGAATCGAGCGTACGTATACTTAAGTATCATTCGAATATGCCTACTTACCTACTACACAGTAGGCAAAATGGGTACGTGAGAAGAGTAGTTTGTCAGAAACCACAGTATTCATAAAAGAGTAGGCGAGAGATCCCCAGATGGCCTACTGCGTCCCGCCCAGACTCCGAAGTGCCTATCGAGGGATCTCAAAAGCCCACGGGATATCAATATGTCATCATCGAACGTGATGGAGAACAGCGGCGAGTATTACAAATGTGAGTATTACAAACAAAACACTGTTCCTTGTGTTAAAATCGCATTTGTTAAGCTACTGTAGAGCAAACTGTTAAATTGTTAAAGGTGTAAGATGCTAGACAGTATAGTATATTTGTGATTGTTCTGTAAAAACATGTTTTATTATGTATAGCTAACAGGGGAGCTCCAGTAAACACACATATGTCTCCAAAGTGAATTTACATAAACCATATACATCTTAAAGACGATTGTTAAATGTCTATTTAATATGTGACAGGAAAATGTTCGAAAAGAATTGCAGATGAGCACATCACAACATGAACAGACATCTGAGTGAGTGATGTGTGCTGTTATAATAGAATTCACTGTTGTCAACACTGTTTACATTAGATGAATGGAATGTAAATAAACACGTTTACATAAAGTAACTAAACGTGAGTTGTCTTTTTTATTTGTCTATTAGTATTGCTGATAAATTGAGGAGCATTTGCTTTGGATAAAAAGTGAGTTAACACATCATGTAAATGTAGTACTTGTTACGAATCTGGTCGGTGACCTGCGGACCGCTCACCACCAGATGTCGTTCTCACCTTACCCACACGCTCTGACTGTTGTACCACACCCCGGACTACATCTCCCATCATGCATCACGCTGATTGCGTCTACACATGTGACCAATCAGCGGCACCATAAAAGCCCCGGTCTTTCCCCATGCAAGTCACGGATTGTTGTCAGTGTTTTTTCCCATTGTTAGCGTTCTCTTGTTTCCAGTTCTTCGTGTTTAGTTCCCTCGCCTGGCTCCCCGTTTTCGACTGTTCGCCGCCTACCTTCAGACTATCGCTCGTCATTAAGGACTATTCTCTCGTCTCGCCTCTGACATTCCTGTTTACCGTTGTTTTGACCCTGCCTGTACGACCATGTATCTGTCTCGTCCCTATAATAAAAGCTCGCAAGTGGATCCGCTTGCCTCTCGCCTCTTACTCCCGGTTACAGTACTGAGTACATGAATCACAGAGGTGACTTGAATCTTGTCTGGATGTTACAGGGACAGATGAGACACATGTTTATTCGGTAAAGAGTGATTGACTTGGGAACGCTGCCATCAAAGGCTTTGAGTGAGTATACTACAGAACTACAGACATCAATTAAACATCTTTTAAACCTTAAGTTGTAGTTTCTTTTAATTGTTGTAATTTCAAGCACAGATATTACAGCACTTTTCTGATTCTTAATTTCTGTACATTTGATGCAGAGCTTTTGGGATGGAGCAGGTGAGGTGGAGCTGGGCTGGATGTTGCTGTGGTCTCTTCATCCTCAGTGAGCTCAGAGCCAGCGAAAGCATATGGAGAATGACCAAAAGACATTGAGGATGTGATTTTGGCCAAGTTTGTTCTGCTGGTTTCTGTTCATACAACATCAGTCAATGGAGCCTGAGTTTCAGAAGCTTCAAAAGCATCATCAAATAATGTCATGAAGCTTCTGAAAGTCAGGCTCTATTAACTGATATTGTATGAACAGAAACCAGCAGGACACATTTAAGTTAAATAAAATTGGTGTAGGGGGGAGAATGTATAACTGGATATTAGATTTTTTGTTTGAGTGCACATTTCAGATAAGAATAGGTGAAGAAATGTCAGCATCATATGGTATCTTGAATGGGACCCCACAAGGAAGCGTAATTAGTCCAATTTTTATGTAATTTAATGATCAATGATGTATTTGAAAGAATTAGACCAAGTGTTGGGAAGGCACTGTATCCGGATGATGGTGCAGTATGGAAAAGAGGTAGGAATTTAGGAAATATAGTTAAAGGAATACAAGAAACTATGAATGAAGTTGAAAAATGGTCAGTGGATTGGGGAATGAAGTTTTCGGTATCAAAGACTCAATATATGTTTGTTTTTTGTTTTTTGTTTTTTTTTTCAAAGAAAAAGAAAAATGAACAGATTACATTGAAATTATGTGATCAACTGTTAGAAAGAGTGACAGAGTTCAAATATCTTGGATTAGTCTTTGATGAGAAGTTGAATTGGAAACAGCATATTAAGAAAATTGAAAACAAATGCAAAGGTGTAATAAACCTCAATAACTAAGTATGAATGGGGAGCTAGGAAAAGTGCACTGTTACATATATATCAAGCCCTAATACGTTCTAGTATAGATTATGGATGTGCTGTGTATGGTGCTGCAGCAAAATCTCAGTTAAAGAAACTGGACAATATACAGTCTAGAGCACTTAGAATTTGCTGTGGTGCAATAAGGTCAACCCCTCTTGATGCTATCAGGGTTGAAATGGGAGAGATGCCATTAGATTTGAGAAGAGAAAAGCTTGCAATGATGTATTGGGTTAACCTAAAGGGTAGTAATAAGAATCATTGTGCACGCATAATACTAAATGACTGCTGGGAATATAAAAAGAATGGAGGAAATAGCTTTGAATGGAAATATGAACAGTGGGTCAAGGATTGTGGTGATAGAGGATGAAGCAACCTGTCCTAACATGCTATTAAGTGGTGTGTCGGTATGGAATATTCCTGAACCTGTTGTTGAAATGAGATTACTGGAGGCCCGGGAAAAAGCAGAAGAATTATATAGTAATAGTTATGAAATTAATGTTTTTATGAGAGATTTTTTTTATTATTTTGTACAGATTTATACAGACGGATCTAAGGATCCAATTACACAAAAAGTGGGCATAGGAGTATACATTCCAAGTTTTAAGATGGAAATAAGGCTAAGGCTAAGTAACAAATTGTCTGTGTACTCTACTGAATTAACTGCAATTATAGTAGGATTGCAATGGGTAGGGGACAGGTTAGGCCAAACAGGATTTTAATTTGCTCAGATTCTTCATCCGCTCTTAAAAGTATAATGTCCACAAAAAGCGATAGAGAAGATCTGCTAGAGGAGATTTTTACATTATTGTATAGACTGAAAGGGGAATGTATAACTGTATATTTCTGTTGGGTACCGGCACATATCGGGATAATAGGGAATTAAACAGCTGATAAATTAGCAAAAGAGGCATTAAAGAAAAACGTGGTGGATGTTAAGGTGTCTCTAGGTAGAAGTGGGATAAATTCAGTGATTAATAGGAAATTAATAAGAATGTGGCAACAAAGATGGGAAAATAGCAGCACTGGTAGGTGGTATTATAATATTGTGAAATCAGTAGGGAAAAAAGAACAGTTTTATGGAAGACATATATAGTAAGGAAGAAGTAATGATCTCTAGACTAAGAATGGGACATACAGGGTTAAATTCAACACTAGCATTAATGGGGAAGCATGAAAGTGGGATGTGTAATGCATGGTGCCTCTGTCTGCCTTGAGGGTTGAGGAGCCCAGTGTGGAAGCTGGAGAAGCTGAACACACAGCGTCAGCTGAAGCCTGGGCTCTGATCCTAAAAGGATAAATAAATAAATAAAATACAGATTCACCCAGGTGCATAAGATATACAGTAGGTGGCGGTAATGCTCCTACTGAGTGAACGGCCACTCAACAAAAGAGGAAGAAGATGATGAAGAAGAGTACGTACTCTTCTAGCGCTCGTTAAGTAAGTATTCACTGAAATTAAGTACCTATGAGTATGCCATTTCGAATGCAGTCGCTCTCTCTCTCGCTCTTTTTCCCCGTTGTCGGAGCGTGCAGTGTGTTGCGCTGCCGATGTTGGGCGTGTAATTCACATATTGTTTGCATTGAAACCCGCTTAATATTAAACTTTGATACCGTGCAAATGTGTTTAATGGTGTTTAATGCAGGAGTTGTGGAATCGATGCTGCAGATTCCTAGTTCTGGAAGAGCTAGCTTTGTCTTTATGAGAATTTTGTAAAGTATGTTTGAAGAGAGGCTTATGCCCATAGGGAGCAGAATGTAAGCCATCTTTTCGCTGAACTTGAGAGAGTGCGTGTTTAAAGGAGAAATCCACTTCCAGAACAACAATTTACAGATAATGTACTCACCCCGTTGTCATCCAAGATGGTCATGTCTTTCTTTCTTCAGTTGTAAAGAAATTGTTTTTTGAGGAAAACATTTCAGCATTTTTCTCCAAGCCCCGAGTTTGAGCTTCCAAAATACAGTTTAAATGCGGCTTCAAACAATCCCAAATGCGGTTGTAAACGCATTTGGGCGTTGTAATCTTATCCAGCGAAACGATCGGTTATTTTCATAAAAATAATGAAAGGAATATACTTTTTAATCTCTAGAGTTCGTCTTGTCTTATTCTCCCTGAACTCATGTGTATAGCTCAAGACAGTTAGGGTATGTCGAAAAACTCTTTGTTAAGGGTGTTTGATCTTCTTTGCATGTTCACTTTGCAAAGACTGGGTCGGAACTTCTGCAGCGACGTAGGATGATTTTGAAATGATTTTTGAAGTTGAGGGAGAAAATACGGTCTGAGATTTTTTTTTTTTTTTTTTTTTTTTTGACATACCCTAACTGTCTTGATTGTTGTTCTGGAAGTGAACTTCTCCTTCAGTAGCGTACAACGGGGCTAAAGACAAACCCCTAAGAAAAAAATGTTTTTTTCACTGCGCCTAAAGACCGCGGTCAGGCCAGCCTCCACTTAGAAAAACATGGTCATTCTAGCCGCCACTTTATTTTGTGGTGCGCGCATTTACTACACATACGCATATACTACGGTAATAGCGTGCAAACACCTACATCAGAGGAAAAGCGATATTTGGCTTTCATTTATTGCCATTGAATGAACAAGTTAATACATTTAAATAAATAAATAAATAAATAAATAAAAATCTTTAAAAAAACAGTCTGATAACAAATGTTGCTCAAATGTTGAGTAACATTCAATGTAGAATTTCCAAATAATATGAAAAGAATGGATAAGAAATAAAATAAAAATGTTTTATAAACGTGCAGATAACCATTTTTATATGTAAACTCACATTATTATTATAAATAAAACTCCCTGTTTCCACAAAAAGTTTCACTTTAAATTAACAGTACACCACTCCAGAATGTCATTCCCCCAATGTCAGGACTGTCTGATGTACCATTACAAAATAAAAGCACTCCAGAAACTCATATATTATCAGTTTTGTCTTTGAATTTGGACAGCCCTAAAAAAGGAATCTTCCTGTTTGCACAGAACAGTTTCAATTCAGATTAACAGTCCACCACCCCAGTGTGACCGTCGGCCAGTTTTAGGACTATCTGATGTAGCATTACATAATAAAAGACCTCCAAAAACTCATATATGCCCAGTTTTGTCTTTGATTTTGGAGAGCTCTAAAAAAGAAACTCTGTGATTGCACAGACCGGTTTTAATTCAGACTGACAGTCCAGGGACAGTGTGTCCCTCAGTCAGTTTCAAGACTATATGATGTAGCATTACATAATAAAAGCCATCCAAAAAAGTAATATATCACCAGTTTTGTCTTTGATTTTGGAGAGCTCTAAAAAAGAAACTCCCTGATTGCACAGACCAGTTTCAGTTCAGATTGACAGTCCACCACCCCAGTGTGTCCCTCAGCCAATTTCAGGACTATCTGATGTAGCATTTCATAATAAAAGCTCTCCAAAAACTCATATATGACCAGTTTTGTCTTTCATTTTGGATAGCTCTAAAAAAGAAAAAGAAACTCCGTGATTGCACAAACCAGTTTCAATTCTGATCTATCGGATGTAGCATTACATAATAAAAGCCTTCCAAAAACTCATATATAACCAGTTTTGTCTTTGATTTTGTAGAGCTCTAAAAAAGAAACTCCATGATTGCAGATGCTCCATCTATTGCACAGAAACTCCATTGACCAGTTGACCAGTTTTGTCTTTCATTTTGGATAGCTCTAAAAAAGAAAAAGAAACTCCATTATTGCACAGACCGGTTTTAATTCAGATTGACAGTCCACCACCCCAGGGTGTGACTTAGCCAATTCCAGGGCTATCTGATGTAGCATTACATAATAAAAGCCCAGCAAAAACTCATATATAACAAGTTGTGTCTTTGAATTTGGAGAGCTCTAAAAAAGAAGCTCCCTGATTGCACAGACCAGTTTCAGTTCAGATTGACAGTCCACCACCCCAGTGTGTCCCTCAGCCAATTTCAGGACTATCTGATGTAGCATTACATAATAAAAGACCTCCAAAAACTCATATATGACCAGTTCTGTCTTTCATTTTGGACTCTGTGATTGCACAGACCAGTTTCAGTTCAGATTGACAGTCCAGTTCCCCAGTGTGACACTCAACCAGTGTTAGGACTATCTGATGTAGCATTACATAATAAAAGCCTTCCAAAAACTCGTACAGTATATGTCCAGTTTTGTCTTTCATTTTGGTTAGCTCTAAAAAAGAAACTCTGTGATTGCACAGACTAGTTTCACTTCAGATTGACAGTCCACCACCCCAATGTGACCCTCAGCCATGTTTAGGACTATCTGATGTAGCCTTTTATATTAAAAGGCCTCCCAAAACTCATATATGACCAGTTTTGTCTTTCATTTTGGATAGCTCTAAAAGAGAAACTCCACTATTGCACAGACCAGTTTTAATTCAGATTGACAGTCCACCACCCCAGGGTGTGACTTAGCCAATTTCAGGACTATCTGATGTAGCATTACATAATAAAAGCCCCGCAAAATCTCATATATAACAAGTTGTGTCTTTGAATTTGGAGAGCTCTAAAAAAGAAACTCCATGATTGCACAGACCAGATTCAATTCAGATTGACAGTCCACCACCCCAGTGTGTCCCTCAGCCAGTTTCAGGACTATCTGATGTAGCCTTTTATATTCAAAGGCCTCCCAAAACTCATATATGACCAGTTTTGTCTTTCATTTTGGATAGCTCTAAAAGAGAAACTCCACTATTGCACAGACCAGTTTCAGTTCAGATTGACAGTTCAATTCAATTCAATTCAAATTTATTTGTATAGCGCTTTTCACGATACATATCGTTGCAAAGCAGCTTTACACCAAATTGACATTTTTACAATATATGTAGTAGTAGCTTGATGTACATATGGTAGAGATGTGTGGTAAAGATCAATTAATGACGTAATCAAACAGACAAAGAACACTATAAATTAGTAGCAGAATTCGGTAGTGCTGTATGTTTTCAGGGTTGGCATCATCTGAAGTCCTCTGTGGGGTTGGCATCATCTCTTCTTAAGTGTTCTGGATCCACACTGGAGCTTGTGAATTCCTAGTTACCATGGGATGTCAATCCCATGGCAAAAACAGAGAACAAATAGGAACATAATTAGCGTAGCTGCTGTTCAAACTAAGAAAAGGAAGGTTTGTTAAACCAGAGCTAAAAGATTAAAATGAACATTTGATCAGATATAGCTGCAGAAAAAGTTTATGAGATGCATTATTTGAATGCTTGGCTAAAAAGATGTGTCTTTAATCTAGATTTAAACCGAGAGAGTGTGTCTGAACCCCGAACGTTATCAGGAAGGCTGTTCCAGAGTTTGGGTGCCAAATGTGAAAAAGCTCTACCTCCTTTAGTGGACTTTGCTATCCTAGGTACTACCAACAGTCTAGAGTTTTGTGACCTTAGGGAGCGTGATGGATTGTAGCGTGGTAGAAGACTAGTTAGGTACGCAGGAGCTAAACCGTTAAGTGCCTTATAGGTAAGAAGTGCTATTTTGTAGCTGATGCGGAATCTAATAGGCAGCCAGTGCAGAGACTTTAAAATTGGGGTAATATGATCATATTTTCTTGACCTGGTAAGGACTCTAGCAGCTGCATTTTGGACTATCTGTAGCTTGTTTATTGAAGATGCAGGACAACCACCTAATAGTGCATTACAATAGTCCAGTCTAGAGGTCATGAATGCGTGAACTAGCTTTTCTGCATCAGAAACAGGTAACATGTTTCGCAGCTTGGCAATGTTTCTAAGATGGAAGAATGCTGTTTTTGTAACATGAGAAATATGATTTTCAAAAGACAAGTTGCTGTCTAATATAACACCCAGGCTTTTGACTGTAGTGGAAGTAACAGTACATCCGTCTAGTTGTAAATTGTAAGTCAAAAGATTCTGTGTATTGTTTTTAGGTCCAATAAGTAATATCTCTGTCTTATCTGAATTTAATAGCAGAAAATTGTTGGTCATCCAATCTTTTACATTTTTAACGCACTCTGTTAACTTTGATAATTCAGAAGTTTCATCTGGTCTTGTTGAGATATATAGTTGAGTATCATCAGCATAACAATGGAAATTAATCCCGTGTTTTCTAATAATATTACCAAGGGGCAGCATGTATATTGAAAATAGTAGAGGACCTAGAACAGATCCTTGTGGCACTCCATACTTCACTGGTGATAACTGAGATGACTCCCCATTTAAATAAACAAAGTGGTAGCGATCAGACAGGTAGGATCTAAACCATTTTAAAGCCTGCCCTTGGATACCTGCATAATTTTGTAGTCGATCTATTAGTATGTCATGATCTATAGTGTCAAACGCAGCACTAAGATCAAGTAAAACTAGCAGTGAGATGCAGCCTTGGTCTGACGCAAGAAGCAAGTCATTAGTGATTTTAACAAGTGCAGTTTCTGTGCTGTGATGGGGCCTGAAGCCTGACTGAAATTCTTCATAGATATCATTTTTTTGCAAGAATGAGCACAGTTGAGCACATATAACTTTCTCTAAAATTTTAGACATAAATGGAAGATTAGAAATGGGTCTATAATTTGCCAGTTCACTAGGGTCTAGCTGTGGTTTCTTAATAAGAGGCTTAATAACCGCCAGCTTGAATGGTTTAGGGACGTGACCTAAAGATAACGATGAGTTGATAATATTGAGAAGCGGTTCTTCTGCCACAGGTAACAATTCTTTTAGTAATTTAGTGGGTACGGGATCTAATAGGCATGTTGTTGGTTTAGACACAGTGATGAGTTTATTTAACTCTTCCTGTCCTATAGCGGTAAAGTACTGCAGTTTTTCTTTGGGTGCGACGAAAGAAGTTGACATATTAGATGCAGTATAATCTACATTGGCTATTGTATTTCTGATGTTATCTATTTTATCAGTGAAGAAATTCATAAAGTCATTGCTATTAAACTGTAAAGGAATATTTAGCTCAGGTGGTGTCTGGTTATTTGTTAATCTAGCCACTGTGCTAAATAAAAACCTTGGATTGTTTTGGTTATTTTCTATGAGTTCGCGGAAATGCTCAGCCCTAGCAGCTTTTAAAGCCTGTCTGTATCTGGACATACAGTTTTTCCATGCAATTCTAAAAACTTCCAAGTTAGTTTTTCTCCATTTGCGCTCAAGATTGCGAGTTTCTTTTTTGAGGGATTGGTTATTACTATTGTACCATGGTGCAATACGTTTTTCTCTAACTTTTTTCAATTTGATGGGGGCAACAGCTTCTAACGTATCGGAGAAGATGGTGCCCATATTGCTAGTCATTTTGTCTAGATCCTGTGTATTAAGGGGTACACAGAGCAGTTGAGATAAATCAGGCAGGTTATTTGTGAATCTATCTTTGGTGGCTGGAACAATAGTTCTGCCAAGACGATAACGCGGAGCCCTACAGTTAATATCAGTGATACGCAGCATGCACGATACAAGGAAATGGTCAGAAACATCATCACTTTGAGGTACGATATCTATATCAGTAAGATCAATTCCATGCGATATAATTAAATCTAGCGTATGATTAAAACGATGAGTGGGCCCAGTGACATTTTGCTTAACTCCAAAAGAGTTTATTAGGTCAGTAAACGCAAGTCCTAACGCATCATTTGTATTATCAACGTGAATGTTAAAATCTCCGACAATTAGCACTTTATCAAAATTAACCAATAGTTCCGAAAGGAATTCTGCAAATTCTTTTAGGAAATCTGTATATGGCCCTGGCGGTCTATACACAGTAGCTAAAACAAGAGATAGGAGAGATTTCTTTTGCATATCTGGCAGAGAAACATTAAGCAAAAGTATTTCAAATGAATTAAACCTGTATCCTGCTTTCTGAGTAACATTGAAAATATCACTATATATTGTTGCAACACCACCACCACGACCACTCTGACGGGGCTCATGCTTATAGTAGTAGTTTGGTGGAGAAGACTCATTTAGACTAATATAATCATTAGGTTTTAGCCAGGTTTCAGTTAAGCAGAGTACATCAAAACTATTATCTGTGATCATTTCATTCACAATAACTGCTTTGGGTGCAAGTGATCTAATGTTTAGGAGCCCAAGCTTTAAAAATGGTTTCTGTTCGTGTATTTTGCTTTTTTCTGGTTTAATTACGATCAGATTTTTTCTAGATCCTACATTAAATTTACGTTTTGACCTCACTATTCGAGGAACAGACACAGTCTTTATAGATTGGACAGTGCAACTACTATCATTTAAGCGTTCAGAACAAAAGCCATCGTAGCAATCATATAAGAATGTACTCACTAGTCAAATGGAGCGTAGCGTCCTGGAGATGTTGTCCGACAGCAGCTCCGCTCCGACTCTGCTGGGGTGCAGGCCATCAGCACGGAAAAGCCTAGGACGCTCCCAGAAAAGATTCCAATTATTAACAAAGAGCAGTTTCTGTTCTTTACACCATGTCAATAACCATTCATTTAGAGCAAGAAGTCTACTGAACCTTTCGTGCCCACGTCGATACGTGGGAAGTGGTCCTGACACGATGATCCTCGTCGCGGGCGACGTGCTGCGAACCGTCTCGATCAGGCTGCTGAAGTCCCTCTTCAGAACCTCCGTCTGCCGCAGCCTGGTGTCGTTCACCCCCGCGTGCAGGACGATCGCGCCGACGCTCTCGCCGTCCTTCAGGATCGCGGGTATCTGCGCAGAAACATCGAGAACGCGAGCACCAGGAAAACAGTGGGTGTGGACTTTACCTTTAGCTAAAGTAGCACGTACGTACCGGACAATGGAGTCTCCGACGATCACAGCGTCGCGTTCCGTCTCGCGGAGGGGAGCGAAGCGGTTCCGGGTGGAGATCTCGAAGACCGGAGGCGGCGGAGGGGGCGAGGTCCTCGGCCGGGGCCTGGCTCGCGTCTTCCGCTGCTGCTGCACCCAGGGTCCGTGGTGTCCCGGCGCCGGAGTGAAGGACATCTGGGAAGATCGCGTCCAGGGTGCACGGGACCTGGGCAGAGAAGCACACGGAGTAGAGGTGGTCAGAGTGTTAGTATCACGCTGTATACTCACCCGGGAGGATTCCAGAGCGGCCCTCCGCTCTCTCAGCTCCGTCTGCCGCACCAACAGCTCCTGGATCTGCTTCTCCACGGCCTCCAGCTCGAGCTGCAACGAGTGCAGCTCGAACGTGTCCTCACCTGCACTCAAAGGTGGACACAAATTCGCCATTAAAGCAAGTAACAGTGAGTAAACAATGGAAATGTGTGTAAGCAGTGTGTAAACAATGCAAGCAGGATTAGCCACCCCAGGGTGTGACCCCAGGGTGTGACTTAGCCAATTTCAGGACTATCTGATGTAGCATTACATAATAAAAGCCCCGCAAAAACTCATATATAACAAGTTGTGTCTTTGAATTTGGAGAGCTCTAAAAAAGAAAAAGAAACTCCATGATTGCACAGACCGGTTTTAATTCAGATTGACAGTCCACCACCCCAGTGTGTCCCTCAGCCAATTTCAGGACTATCTGATGTAGCATTACATAATAAAAGACCTCCAAAAACTCATATATGACCAGTTTTGTCTTTCATTTTGGATAGCTCTAAAAAAGAAAAAGAAACTCCATGATTGCACAGACCGGTTTTAATTCAGATTGACAGTCCCCCACCACAGTGTGTCCCTCAGCCAGTTTCAGGACTATCTGATGGACTAGCAGAGGGAGACACTGGGGTGGTGGACTGTCAATTCTGAATTGAAACTGGTCTGTGCAATCAGGGAGTTTCTTTTTTTAGAGCTCTCCAAAATCAAAAACAAAACTGTCTATATTATTATTTTTTTTTTTTTTTTTTTTTTTTGATGGCTTTTATTATGTAATACTACATCAGATAGTCCTGAAACTGGACAGCTGCTGCAACAATCAATTTGCATAACCAAAGAATTTCTGCACAAACTGTCAGAAACCGTCTCAGAGAAGCTCATCTGCATGCTTGTCGTCCTCATCGGGGTCTCCACCTGACTGCAGTTCGTCATCGTAACCGACTCGAGTGGGCAAATGCTCACATTCGATGGTGTCTGGCACTTTGGAGAGGTGTTCTCTTCACGGATGAATCCCGGTTTTCACTGTGAACACAGGTGCATTTTATTGATGGCACAGAGAAACCGTGACAAGATCCTGAGGCCCATTGTTGTGCCATTCATCCACGACCATCACCTCATGCTGCAGCATGATAATGCACGGCCCCATGTTGCAAGGATCTGTACACAATTCCTGGAAGCTGAATACATCCCAGTTCTTGCATGGCCGGCATACTCACCAGACATGTCACCCATTGAGCATGTTTGGGATGCTCTGGATAGGCGTATACGACAGCGTGTTCCAGTTCCTGCCAATATCCAGCAACTTCGCACATCCATTGAAGAGGAGTGAACCAACATTCCACAGGCCTCAATCAACAATCTGATCAACTCTATGCAAAGGAGATGTGTTGCACTGCGTGAGGCAAATGGTGGTCACACCAGATACTGACTGGTTTTCGGATGAAGGTCACATAATCACAGTCAACTCCAGAGTGATGCTACTGTCAGAGATTCACACTTTTTTTTAATCACTTCCTTAAGTACGACTATATTTGTGACCATGTTCAGAGAGAAGTGACACTTCTGAGAACAAAACCACTGACAGAAAAAAAAAAGCTTAGAACCTTTCTAGATTCTTCATCAGCTCATTTTAAGTTCTTTGTGCAACTGATTAAATATAGATATTCCCAAATTTGAAAACATCTTTATGGACTGACAAAGTTTATCTTTTAGTCTAATGCCATTTGCTAAAACTCTGTTTTCAGTATTAGCTGAGGCATCACAAAATCATACTAACATATAATGTGTTAATCACGTGACATTTAGGGTGTGAAAACCCAATGCTGGTTTCATCTTGATCATTTGCAATGCTGTCACTGTCACAATGTTATGAGTGCTGGTCAAACGGGTAAGAGCATGATTTTATAACCTTTCTGTAAAATACCTTATGAATTGGAGATTGGTTGGGGCTAGTTGTCACAGGGCTGTATTTAAGTAACTATTAGGTCTAAATAGCACAGATATGTGTGCCTAATTGCCACTCAAAGCTAGCCCAAACGTGTTTCAAGGGGGGGTCCCTTTAAAAATCGCATTCTGGGAGATAAAATACAATTTTTCTGTCAGGGGTTCGCCTGGTAAATTCGCATTTCAGGGGCTAAATATGATGTTATCGAGGTCGATTCAACTTGCGGACTTGGCAACACTGCATAAGGCACACTTAGCTGGAAACACTTTAGGGGTTTTGAAGTTATTAGATTGGTTAGATTATACAGGATTTCCGGGAGATGTGTGTCGCGTATGTGAAAAAAAAATCAAGTTTGCATC
>JAMKFB010000085.1:0-10583 GCA_036247105.1 Cirrhinus mrigala
GATGATGTTTTTGTACAGGGAGGCTGTTGGCGTCTGTCACTGTGTTTCTCTGGCACAATAATACACAGCTGTGTCTTCAGCTTTCATATTCTTTCCTTGCAGTGTTATTGTGTTACTGGAAGTGTCTCTGCTGATACTGAACTTGCTTTTCAGTGAATCCTTGTAGTATAAGCTTCCACCATACGAGATATATCCAATCCACTCCAGAGCTTTTCCTGCAGACTGACGAATCCAGGCTGTATGCTCACTTGTAACTGAATAGGAGACTTTACAGTTGATAGTGAGAGTGGCATCAGGACGGACAGTCAGAGACTCAGGCTGAGTGAGTTCATATGAATCAATACCTGTATCAAATGAAATTATACCAGTTCATAAGAAAGCATGACATTTAAAAACAGTTAACATGACTTTTACCAACAAAATTACATATAATACAGAAAGTAGACTAAACTTACAGGATATCACTGCCAGAAGCAACACTAAAGATGAAGAGATCATGGTTTGTTTCACAGCACAGTTTGAATGAACTGAAGTGATTCTTCACTCCCTCTAGTGATCAGATGAATGTATAAACTGACTCATGCCTGCTGTTTAAATATGCAACAGGACATTTACATAATCATACAGAGCTACTAATCAAATCTGCATGCTACAAAAATATTCATGTTAGGTTTCATATCCTTTATTGCTCTCATTAAAAACTTTATGACATGTTTTGTTTAGATATTATTCTCTAGTGGACATTAATTGATTATACATCATTTGCTTCTCTGTCTATTTATATTTCTGATATATCTGACACGTACAGAAATTTTGACAGCACCAATAGCAATTTTCTGTTGGATCTGCACTGAAAAAAAAGAAAAAGGTTTGTGTGCATGTTTATATTCCTATGTATGTTTTTTGTTTTGTTTTGTTTTGTTTTGTTTTGTTTTTCTTTTTAATTTTTTTTTTTTTTACTTCTTTTAATTTTTCAAGATGTTTTAAAGCAAAACTGCTTGTGGTTTATCACTGTTTACTTTCGTTCAACATAAGACAGTGTGGTGTCTTTCACTGTCATATTCTGTCCTTATAGAGTTATTTTGCTCCTGTAGGATCTCTAGTAACTTAAAAATCTGATTTTTACTTTGTTACTGTAACATGACAGCCGCTAACACAAATCTACACATCAAAAGACACATGTTGTGTTGAGCTTTTAAGTGAACTTCACTGCATACCATCACCACCATCAACATCATCTCATTAGGCCACACTTTTTAGTTTTTTGTTTTTTTTGCCTACAGGTCTACAGGTCATTTCTCAGACATTTGTTGAGCTATAAAACACTGATGTAAGTAAGAGTCATTTTTGTATTCTTACAGCATGTATGAGGGACTTTTTATAGCGTTTTTTATTCAAGATGTTTTTGAGCAGAACTGTTTTGTATCACTGTGTGTTTTCTCTCTGGCGCAGTAATACACAGCTGCGTCCTCAGTCTGCATATTCTGTCCTCGCAGAGTCACTGTGTTGCTGGAAGTGTCTCTGGTAACTTGAAATCTACTTTTCAGTTTATCACTGTAATATGTGTGCAGCAGCAACAACCAGAGAAATGAGGAAGGTTTGAGACGTGCAAGAACAAGATGCTTGTTTTCATTGTTATACTCAAACAAAGAGGAGGAGGAGCATACAGTCCTGCAAACATTATATCACCCAGTAAGAGAAGAAGACAGGAGATGAAACAGATCCATTATGTTCAGTGTTTTTAACATTGACTATACTTGTGTGATCCATGTGTAGTTTTTGTCTAGTATGTATTTTAGTTCATGACACTGTACTGAGTTGGTAGTTGTTTAGTATTTAAGGAAATCGTTCTACACACAATGAAATATTTAAAATTAAACAATAAAATCAATACCTTAAATACTGAAAGAAAGAAATAACCTTTCAAAATCAGTTTCCTTGTTAGTGAGCATTTTTTCAGTCTGCAAACATGGCTTAGCTTTGTACAAAAAGAGATTTCTTGTTAACTCTTGCAGATGAAGTTCTCAACAACTCGATTTTAGAAAATATATATATTAAAAAAAAACAAAAAAACAAAAAAACGGTTGACCGAAATAAATGCTTTAAATGACAGTAACATGAGTATAGGTGGGTGGATCATTTATAACTGTAAATGCAGTCAAAGACCATTTCAATTCTGAAGGATCCTTGGAAGGCAACCTTCAGTTTGCGTCCTTCATTCAGCGTATTTTGAAGGTTTTGTGTCCTCCAAGCACCCACAATCCTTTGCACACATTGAAATTCAAGAAGAAGAATTGGCAGAAAACAAGTGTGAACTGAGCTATTTTCACTATGTAATGCATAAAATCATACATTTTTTATGTAATGTTTTCAGAGATTAAGGTATTATGCTTTTTTTTTTTTTTTTTTTGAAAATTAGAAAATGGGAAGATATCACAGGATTGCTGATGTCCTCAGTCTGCATATTCTGTCCTCCTGAGTCACTGTGTTGCTGGAAGTGTCTCTTGTCATTTGAAATCTACTTTTCAGTTTATCACTGTAATATGTGCTACCATCACCACATATGTCTCCAACCCATTCCAGGGCTTTTCCTGCAGGCTGTCGTATCCAGTGAGTGCAGTAGCTGCTGTCAGTCAATGAATATCCAGAGATTTTACAGGACAGTGTCAAAACCTGACCAGGACTTAAGACAAGAGAATCAGTCTGGGTCAGTTAAACACAGTGGACACCTAAGGGGGGAAATATATAGAGAGATATGACAACATTATGTATAACCATGAAGCATCCCTATAAAAGCTATAAAGATTTATGAGAAACAGCTGCCAGCAGCAGCAACAACCAGAGAGATGAGGAGATCATGGTGTGAGATGTGTGAGAACAAGCTGCTTGTTTTCATCTTAATACTCAAATAAAGAGGAGGAGGAATATTTGCATACAGTTCTGCATATGCCAGTATGTACAAATGTTAAATATTTTATACATCTGAAAGGTTTTGTCAAGTCTATGAATTTTCTAAGTAGCCTACTTTGACAATGTCATTAACTGAGACAACAATGGGGCTAAAGGCACACCTTAAGAAAAAATGTGCCGTTCACTCCACCTAAAATGTAAAAAAAAACATAAACGTTTGTATTGAACATTCATGGAGCAACAGATTTTGTGTGACAATAAATCATACACGTTGTTTATTTTAAAATCTTATAAATGTATGAGGTGACAAGGGGAGCCTTTTACCCCACACATGGAGTAAACGGCTCACCAGCACATAGTGTTGATATAAATATTTTAGCTAAAAAGAAATTGTTTTTGTTTTTTTTTTTTTTTTACTTGTTCAAAACAATCACTTTAGCAAAGTTTGTACCATTTTCTGCTTATTTTCATTTTTTTCCCCAATAAATACATTGTCATTAAAATATGTTAATATTAAAAATATTTTTTAAATTACAGAAACAAAATCATTTTAAAAAGTGAAAGCAGTGAAGGAGATCCCATTTAACATAGACGTACATGTAACTCCACACCAGCAGAGGGAGCCCTTACTCATGAACTGACTGTTGCTGCTCCCTCTGCTGCCTCGTTGGTTACTTCCTGTTTGGTGGCCATAAAAGGGAGGCCATTTGCAAACTGACTTTGTGAAGTATTGTTTTGCTCAGTGGACTCTACCAAGTGTTTTTCCTGTTTTCATTGCGCTGTTTTGTCATTGCCACGGTTTTGTTTTATTGTCATAGTTTTGCTTTTGTTTTTCGCCATAGTTCTGTCTAGTTTTGCAATCGTTCCTTGCCTTGTTTATTTGTAACTTTTTGGACTGCTCTGTCTAGTTTTTGACGTTCTGCCTGTTTTGAGGATTACGCCATTGTTTTGCCTTCGCTACACTGTATGTTTGGAGTTTGACCCTGCCTGTCTGGTTACGATCTGTATAATAAAAGCTCGCACTTGGATCTTACACGCTTCCTACGAGTCCGCGTTACAGTACAGTAGTAACAACAAATTATATTTTATTATATGATATGATTAGTGTCTTTTTTTTTTCTTTTTTTTTTTTTTGAAATCTAAACATGGTGATTATCTCTAAGATGGACACCCAACTTAACATATATTCAGATATTTACCATCTGAATCTAACCATGTCACATCCACAAATGGAAAAGCCTTCTAAAATTTTCATGTTAAATATTGTGCCTTTTAGCCTCAACAGCAGGGGTGCTTTTTAACCCAAATACCATACTTTTACATATTCTTTCGTTATTTAAAAACTGTTGCTTTAATTATCTTAAAAAAACTGAAAAACATTAAGACATTTGTCTCAAAATATATGCATCCATTTTAACGATTCACATTTGCTACTTAAATCTACAACATTTTTGTAGATTTAAAAAACATCAAATATTAGATCAAGTAAGCACAGAATCAACTTTGTGCTGCTGCCTGTGGTTGCGTCAAGGATCAGACAAATTTGCACATGCATCCTGAAAAGCGAATGTTTTAGAAACTGCTACGCCACATTTTTCTGCCATCTAGTGGTTTAGAGGAAATAATATTAAAGGCACCTTTAGCCCCATTGTACCCTATTATTCCGTTCTTTCAATTTGATTTGTCTATTTTTTGTGTATTTCCTCTTTCCAGAATGAGTCTGCGTATTAATTGGTGGGGATTTTGCAGTGACTCTTTCTGCAGGGTAAATCGTTACGCCAGTAGGTGGCGACAAGTGACTGTGTTTATGAGTGAATCATTGAGTCATTCATCAAACCGATTCATTTAAAAACCCCTGATTCATTCAGAATTCAAGATGTAAATGCGACTGTGTTAGAGAAGTGATGGTTAATTCTGCCTTGGCATCGTTTGGAGCTATTTTTGTTGACGGAGCAACTGGCAACACTGTGTCTAAAAGGCAAGTTACTCAATATTAACTTAATATTTATCAAACTGCTGTATAAAACTCTTTTGTTATGAATATAACTACAGCTGTGATAACCTGAGTCTTTGTACCTATGGCCGAATCTCAGCTGTACTCTACTGATTACAGCCCTCCTGTTCGTGTGATACTAGTCAGTTATTAATTATGTGATGCTGATTGTCACTTTGATTGTGGCTCATTAACATGCAGTTAGGTCATGAGCCTCTGCAGGTTAATAAATGGCCATATCTCAGCATTTCACAATTTGCATGCATAAGAAAAGCTCTTCAAGCACATAGAGGCAGTGTTGCATTGGAAACACTTGAAATTTAACATTGTATATTTTAATTACAATCCAACACTGTTAGAATGTTCATTACAATTGAGTATTTCCATGCAATGCAGTGCAGCTGATTAGTCAATATTCATCATCTGTATGTGAATGAGGAAGTAGTTTTTGTATTGCTTTGACACTGAACTCATTCACAGTGACTTTTTAGCACAGTAATACACAGCAGTGTCTTCAGTCTTGAGGCTGTTCATCTGTAGGTACAGTTGACTGCTGGAATCATCTCTGGACACTGTGAACCTGCCCTGAACTGACTGGGAATAGGAGATTGGATAACTAGCTGTGTCGATGTATGCAATCCACTCCAGTCCTTTTCCAGGGCTCTGTCTGATCCAGCTCAGAGTGAGTCCACTGAAAGTAAATCCAGTTATTGTACATGTAAGTCTGTGAGACTCTCCTGGTTTTTTAACCACTGCTTCAGACTGAGTGAATGTCTGACATTCAATACCTGTGGAAAAAGAAACAATATTACATGTAATGAAGTATAATGTTACATTATTGCACTATTGTTGTTTATGTAGTGACTTACATGGTAAAACTGTCAGAATTACAAACATAAGAAACATTTTTAACATGGAGTATGTTAAGTTTAAACCAGAAAGACAGCCTTGTCTGTTCAGATCACAAAGATGCACGTCACATTTAAAGAAGTAAGGTGATTTGCATATTCAAATCAGAGAACTGATGATATAAAATGACACATATTTGGTCCAGATTAAGATTTTTAATGTTTGATCTATATAAACAGAACATTATTTTTCTACTTTTAGAGATAAATGCTATTATTGTGCATTGTATTACTTTTAGATTTATGTTCTTTAATAAAACTGCTTTTCATTTTAATATGAAATTCAAATACACTGTAAAAACAAATAAGTTGATTCAACTTAAAATAATTTATAACGTGGCTGCCCTAAAATGTTGTGTTAAATAAGCTAAAAAACTTATGTTGTTTAAACATATGTTGGAGTTCCTTAAACCTAGAATTAATAGTTGGGGTAACAAAGGTGAGGCTGAGTCAACTTTTAAGTTTTAGTTAGCCCAGCAAGATGAGAAAGTTGTGCTAACCTAAATGCAAGTTGAAACAACAGAACATTTGTAAGACCAACATGACAAGTAAGTTGTGCTAACCTAAATTCAAGTTGAAACGACATAAATTCAGTGAGACCAACAACCATTTTGTTGAATAAACTTATAATTATAAGTTGTGCAAACTGAATAAAAATTGGCTAAACTAAGAATCTTGTTGAATCAACTTATATTTTTAAGGCAGCCAGGTTACTTTTTCAAGAATAGTTCATCTTATTGTTATGTTAAGTTCATTCAACTGGTATATGCAATTTGCCCACACAACTAAGTTTAAATTTATTATTATAAGTTGTATAAACTCAATAAAAATTGGCTAAACTAAGCATTTTGTTGGATGAACTTATATTTTTAAGGCAGCCAGGTTACTTTTTCAAGAACAGTTCATCTTACTTGTTATGTTAAGTTCATTTAGCTGGATGAACTATGTAATTTGCCCACACAACTCAAGATTCTATTTACAACAGCCTCATGGACACTGAAGAACATGCAGAAGGCTATTTTATTTTAATTCAAAATAGACAGCCCCCTACTTAGTATTACTGTGTTTAGTATTAAAACAACCTAACTTTAAAAAACGTAGATGAACATTGTGTGACAACTGCAGTAAATATTTACATTCCTTTCACTAATGCACATTTAATCAAAAGAACAGATGAGGGATTTTAAATTTCAAAATAAGTCAGAGTTTAGAACATGCATTAAAGTGCATAATTTTTATTTATTTATTTATTTAAAAAAGAGATAAAAAGAGAAAAGAAATGTGTTTTGAACAAAATGCAAAATTCAAAAAAAAAAAAAAAAAAAAAATCAAACAAACAAACAAAAAACAGCCTACTTCTTGCGGAGTAGCATGTTGTGTAGCCCGTAAACACACTAAGAACAGCTGCTCCCACCAATGTTCATGTTTTGGGTAATCAGTGTTAACGATGTAAGGAAGACCCATCCAAAGCACAAATGCTTTCGGGACGTCACAGATATCGGTGAGGTCAAAACGCTCTTCCAAAATGATGGCAACGTCAATGGTTTCTTTTGGAAGCGTTTCTCATTGCTCCTCCTCAGTCACAATCAAGATGTCCATTTCTATGCCCTTCACTAATCACTTCACTTCAATTTCATGAGATGGCTGAAAAAAAAAAAAAAAGGAATTCATTCTTAACATGTAAATATAATAATTGAATTAATGCAGAATACTACTGTACATTACTTAAACTATAGTAATACATTATTTTAAAAATATTTCAAAATAATAACAACGGCAACAACAACAACATCAAGAAGCAGCAATTAAGAGGTAAAGTTAAAAAAATAATAATTAAACAAAAAATACAGAAAAGAAAAGAAAAAAAGACACAAGTTACATGAGCATCGCTGGGAGTATCAGACCAACTGCAACAAGGAATATAATAAATATTGATATAGCAGACATTTTCTAACTTCACAGTACAGCTTTGAATAACATAACCTGGGAAGTGTTTAAAACCACTTAAATTCAATTGATCAAACAGTGCTGAAAACCTGTATCCACCTCTGAGACAACAGTAAAACAGCAAAATGTTTCTCTTATGGGAAGAGAGCAAAGTGATGCAAAATATAATAGATTTTATTGACTTTCTATTGAAACATAGTTTCTGATCATAGTGCTTACTTTAGCTAATTATTTTGTTTCTTTAATAAGGTAAATGTTGTTTTGGTGAACATCAGTAAATATCAGTTAAAAGACAAAACATGATAAATACTGTAATGTCAATATGATGATGTTTTTGTACAAGGAGGCTGTTGGCGTCTGTCACTGTGTTTCTCTGGCACAATAATACACAGCTGTGTCTTCAGCTTTCATATTCTTTCCTTGCAGTGTTATTGTGTTACTGGAAGTGTCTCTGGTGATACTGAACTTGCTTTTCAGTGAATCCTTGTAGGCTAAGCTTCCATCATACCAGATCAATCCAATCCACTCCAGAGCTTTTCCTGCAGGCTGACGAATCCAGCCTGTACTATAGCTTGTAACTGAATAGGAGACTTTACAGTTGATAGTGAGAGTGGCATCAGGACGGACAGTCAGAGACTCAGGCTGAGTGAGTTCATTTGAATCAATACCTGTATCAAATCAAATAATACATGTTAATTTAAAAACTGTTAACTTTTACCAACAAATCATACAGAAAGTAGACTAAACTTACAGGATATCACTGCCAGAAGCAACACTAAAGATGAAGAGATCATGGTTTGTTTCACAGCACAGTTTGAATGAACTGAAGCGATTCTTCACTCCCTCTAGTGATCAGATGAATGTATAAACTGACTCATGCCTGCTGTTTAAATATGCAACAGGACATTTGCATAATCATACAGAGCTACTAATCAAATCTACATGCTACAAAAATATTCATGTTAGGGTTCATTATTTATTGCTCTCATTAGAGACTTTATGACATGTTTTGTTTAGATCATTTTTGACAACAACAGTAGAAGTAGTTAAGAAAACATGTGTCTGTTGGACCTGCATCAGAAGGTTTAAAAGGCCTCTAACAATGAAGCAGGCTTGTGCACTGAATGAATGCTCAGTATCTTTTAGAGCAGAACTGCTTGTGGTTTATCTCTATTCATTTTTTATCATCATAAGACACTGTTGTGTCCTTCATTGTTAGTCTGTCCTTACAGAGTTATTTTGCCGATGTAAGAGTCTCTGGAAACTTAAAAAACTGCTTTTTAGTTTGTCACTGTAAAGTGTGTAACCACTACCACAAATCTACACATCCAAAGATACATGTTGTGTGTAATGTTTGAGCTTTTATGGTGAACTTTACTGCATATCATCACGAGTGATGGTAAATCATCTCAGACTGCTTTTTAGTTTTTTTTTTTTTTGTTTTTTTTTTTTAATTCTCTGCTGCCACCTGTTGACACAACAGGAGATAAAACAGCCAGTGTGGTTTTTGTTCAGCTGTACAAGACCTTTGTGTCACTGTGGTTGTTTTGCGCAGAAATACATGGCTGAGTCTTCTGCTGTCAGGCCTGATAGTTTCAGATACACCATACTCTTTGAATTATCTCTGGTGATTTCAGTTCGACCTTTGAAGGAGTCAGAGTAGTCATAACGACTGCTGTCACTATAAACACGTCCCATCCACACAAGTGGTTTTCCAGCTTGTTGTCTGATCCAGTGCATGCTACAGCAGTCAAAGCTGAACCCGGATCCTCTACAGGACAGAGTCAGAGTTTCTCCAGGCTTTTTCACAACTGTGCTTTCAATGGACTCCATACTTTGACATTTTATACCTAAAAATAAGATTGAAAAGTCTGATTTAATTTGTAATCTGTTTACTCTAGAACTGATAATAGACATGTAGGAAACTCACGTTGTAGGCTGAATGAGAGCAGCAGTAAGCAGAGTGAATTCTTCATCTTGAAAGTGGTGATGTAACACTTCAGATCCAATCAGCAGCACATAAATACTGAACAGACATTCAGGGTTGGTTTCGATTTGCATTAGGAGGGTCACAAGGTGGAATCATGACTGAAAGGCCAAACTATTAAAGAACGATATGACAAACCATTACCAGTGTTTAGTGATGAAAAATATATTTTATTACTTAAAATTATAAATATGCATCTTTTCGTTTACTGTTATTTGCCTGTTATATACAGAATTCTCTGTAAATGGGACACAAATTAAGAAAATAATTTTCTGCATTTTTATTTACGTTGATTGTACTTGCTGCATCCACACATGTGCTCATGCTGTTTGCAGTGTCAGCTAGATAACGTATGTATCCTAATGCTTGATAACTGAATCAAACAGAACAGATCACAGCAAGAAAAGAGAAACAGAAAAAATAAATGTCATGTGGAACAGTGCTTCTGTTTAAGTAGTTAGCGCTGTATTCATGTTTTTAACTTGATTCAAAAAATATTGAATTCACATGCTTATTAATTTTTGATCAGATAAATTGATCAATTCAACAAATAACCAAATGTCATAAAACTTGCTTTGCTTCCTTATTACACGATGCTGAAAAGTGTCAGCAAAACATTCATCTCTGCTGTGTCTGAGCATATTTTCATTTATTTTAGACTCTTTTCAATCAAATGGAGCAATGTAAATCAATTAATATTATATCAGTGAACATTATCACTGTAAATAATTGAAATATGAATATATACATATATATGATATATTATGTATAAATATGTATTATTTATGCAGTTTTTGATTTGTTGAAAAGTTACATCTTTCAATCAGTTGTTCAATAA
>JAMKFB010000086.1:5025-19605 GCA_036247105.1 Cirrhinus mrigala
AAAAAAAAACAAAGAAAAAAAAAAAACAGAGTCGGCTCACATTTGCCTGAACGAGTCGTCAGGAATTGTAATCTTTTCCTGTTACGGCAACACGTCACGAAGTAACACATTTGCATAATGTCCGCCCACATTCTAGGTCGCCAACCCACAAACAGTAAAGTTTCCATGTGGTTTACCTCACATGGAAATTTACACGTATATTATACAGAAGACGCTGTATCCTACGCTGTGAGTAAAACTGTTTTATATTCACATCCAAAAGATGAATCTACAAAGATTGTATTTTCTAGTGATCGTTCAAATACGTAGTTGTGTATGTTAGGTTGTGTAACAACCCTGCACATGTCTTGCTAACCGGCTAAATCACGCTTCTGTAGTTCTGTTGTTGAGCTGTGGACCCACGGTAGTCTGACAATTTGTGATTGATGCAGCTCGACTGTCTGTCTCATTAGTTGGAGTAATGATAAAGGATGGTGCACGAAGCTGCTTTCACACCGAATGCGGAAAGCGCTGCGCTATGAAACCCATTCGTTTCAATTTCTTCCGCCCTGCGAGGACGGCTTGTTTCTGCCTGGACCAGATCACGCTCGCCGCGGACAAAGTTCAAATGAGTTGTTCAAATGAACTTTTGCCGCTCCGCTCTGAAGGGCTGCACTGAACCCTGCGGCCGGCGCAGCGCTTTCCGCGTTCGGTGTGAAAGGCGCCTTAATGCCTTATACCAGTGGTTCCCAAACTTTTTGTGCTGGGCCCCCCTTTTGCAGAATAAAAAAATTACCCCCTTCATTTACACATGAACAAAATTTCAGAAGTAATTATTTGAAACGTAATAATTATTACAATTATTATAATTCGGTGTGTGAAAATTTACTGAAAAAAACTAAACAAGGAACTAGTCACTTTTAGAGTAGAAACATTAAAAGTAAAGCATGCAGCTTTACTATGTACTATTTTTTTTACTATGTAACAGCATTCATTGTTTTTTAAACAGATTTTCTCATATTTTCTTCTCTTTGTCGTAGTTGCAATCTTTGAAGTAGATTCATCATCTACTTTAATTTTACCTGGCACTTGTTGTCTTTTCAAAAACTTGTCCATGCTTAGAGCAGAACTACTATGCGTCATTCATTCATAATTTTACTCGGCTAACAGCAATTCTCATTTCTGATTTTAATTGCACCATGTGGTCTGTTATTTTACGACAAAAACAACTACAACTGATAAAAGACAGCTGCAGCGGGTACTGCGAGTCGTCTTGAGGTAATAAAATATGATGAAATTCATATTTTGTGTTAAATCAGTGGTTCCCAAACCGTTATGATAAGGGGGGCGCGGCAAGGCTAGTGTAATTTTTATATAGATTCGAAAGAGATAAACGGCCGAAAATATCTGCCGCGCCGGCCGTCAGTATTCAGCGCGCACCGCTCCATGTGTGACGCTCCGCTCAATATTCCGCTCTATGAATGTGCGTTCCGTTGAGTTGTTCACGGCCCATATGAATGCTCCACTCATGTACCGCTTACGCTCAACGGAAAAGCAAAGTCCGCTCACATAACGTGCCGACAGAAAATGTCTATGTATACTTGTTCCTGTTTGCAATAGCGTCGCATACTGTGCTGTATCATGCTGTAGTACTGCTGTACTGGACAACGCTGGTAAAATGACGCTACCCTCTCGTGACGGTCTTCTCTGCTCACATGCTCTCATAATAATAGCTTTTTAGGACTATACATTATTTTGATAATTAATCCAAAAAAAGTTATATCTGATTCTGTTTTATAGAACTGAATAAAAATAATGTATTGAGATTTAATATTCATATATTTTCTGTCCCATTTTATTGTTACTTTCAATACACGTGGATTTTATTGGCTTGTGATTATTTTTTATTCAGTATTATTAAAATTATTGAGTTAAATTAAAAACAAAATGACTATATTTTGTAATACAATACATAATTATTACAAAGCAGTTTCAGTTTCGGCCAAGAATTTATATTTCGGTACATCCCTAGATTTTTATGTAAAAAGAAACATTTTTAGGGTGATACAAGACCCCACTGTGAAATTATCTTGTTATTATACGGCTACATGCCACATATGTAAATAATTTAACACAAAATATGAATTTCATCATATTTTATTACCTCAAGACGACTCGCAGTACCCGCTGCAGCTGTCTTTTATCAGTTGTAGTTGTTTTTGTCGTAAAATAACAGACCACATGGTGCAATTGATATCAGAAATGAGAATTGCTGTTAGCCGAGTAAAATTATGAATGAATGACGCATAGTAGTTCTGCTCTAAGCATGGACAAGTTTTTGAAAAGACAGCAAGTGCCAGGTAAATGTAAAGTAGATGATGAATCTACTTCAAAGATTGCATTGAATTTTTTTATTCTGCAAAAGGGGGGCCCAGCACAAAAAGTTTGGGAACCACTGTGTTAAATTATTTACATATGTGGCATGTAGCCGTATAATAACAAGATAATTTCACAGTGGGGTCTTGTATCACCCTAAAAACGTTTCTTTTTACATAAAAATCTAGGGATGTACCGAAATATAAATTCTTGGCCGAAACTGAACTTGCTTTGTAATAATTATGTATTACCCCAGTTTGGGAACCACTGCCTTATACAGTGATGAAGTTTACAACACAGAGGTGTGCCCGGTTTGCTTACATAATCAAATTGTGAGCACTTTCCACGGTAGACCGTGCTAACTTGTCGATCAGCCACTTCAGCCATTTCATCGTCAGACTCTGGCTCGAATTGGTATGGCAAAATCGATGCCATCTTTTCTATGTATTGACAAGTATCCAGGGCTGTCAGTCAGTTATGGCAATGGGCGTTTCGTTCTCCGACACGCTGTACGCGGTAGACCAATCATAAAGGACTGCGCCATCTGACCAATCACAGCAGAGAGGACTCACGGAAAGGAGGGGTTTAAAGAGACTGATTCTTCGAACTGCTTCGCACGAGTCGTTTATGAATCATTTAGAAATGGGGTAAAATTAAATCTATTTTTGGAGAAAACTGAAGTGTTTTTTGACCTTGCATACATGTAAACCTGTTTTGGGAGTCTATTAAAACAATATTAGCCACCTTTAAAATGGCATAACAGTGGCACACACATTGACAAATTGATGATACTGATCTGAGATCAGGTAAAAACAATAGACGCTGGTTTAATGTTTTGTCGCTGGGGGGCAATCTCAATGGACTCGGTCTGGAGCGGTAAACCATTGAATTTTCGAACATTTTGAAACAGTTATGATGTAAAAAAACTGCTGAAATCACATGACTTTCCCAATTTGATACGAGCTCCGAACCACTGATTCGAAACAAAAGATTCAAAAAGGTTTTGAAGCTTCATGAATCAGTGTTTCAAAAGCCGCCATCACTAACGTGGACTAAAGAAACACATTGCAAAGCCACTAGAAGCAAAGCCCGCAACCATTAGCCAAAATGCTGGCTAACGCTAACGCTTCTGGTCTGGCAGTACATGGGAAAGGAGTTTTTTTTTTTTTTTTGCATGGTTGTCAATGGAGAAGAGGCTTTACTATGCTAAATAAACTACTTTTTAGGGAAAAAAATGCTTTTTAATTAATCAACAGCCTATCCGCTAATTGTCAACATGTTTTACACTAAACAATACTTTTGGATTTAACTATTTTTGAAGTTTACCACGGAAAAAAAAAAAAAAAAAAAGTTTTATAGGTGTAGCGTCTGGACCAATCAGACATACATTAATTGTTACATTTCACAAATAATCTTTAAAACCAACAACCCAGCTATATGCTGGAGTTTTGGAGACAACCCCCCAAAGCAACTAACACCCTGAAAGGGCTCCGCTGCCAGGGTGACCATCTGATATCATAGGTTTTATTGCTTCAAGGAATGCAAGCAGAGCACACTACATTTCCCTATAGGAAAGACACAATTCCTATAGAAATGGACTCTTTCCTATTCATTCACAGACAAACCTTTGTTTGGCCTTCCTATCCCACATAGCCCAGGTCATTGTGTACAGTATTACTGCATTGTATTGTAGTTTTGTCTGTTGTATTTATACTTGTCTTTCTACTGTTTTATGCATGCGTTATGATAGATGACTAGTCTTATAACCCACCTATGTCATGTTTGGTTTCTTTGAATTCGTATTTTGATGATCTAAAAGATGGTGTAAATTAGATGTTGATACCTATGCAACATATTAGTGTTTTAAGAAACCTTACTAGTTTTTGCATCAACACCCACTCGAATTACATATGCAAAATGCCATGCTCACAGACAAAGAGTCGTAAACTTTCCCTCCAAAGGTGAAAGTTACCATTGGTTCGTGGACCTCCTGGAGGCATAGCCTCCAGAGACCTTAAAGGCATCAAACGTTTGACCGCCTCCCTCTCTTGACTCTCTTCACTCTTTTCGCGCTCTTCACGATTGCTGCCCGTTTGGAGGAACCCACGGGGAGCCTGAGCCGGCACAGGCTCAGAACGAATTCGTATTGAACGAATCTTTAATGTGACTCGGGAGGAACGATTCGTCTCGGGCAGTGATTTGTTCAGTTGCGCATGTGCAACATCCTATTAGGTTCTGTACTGGAATTAGTTCACCTGTTTCGAGGCTTTGGGTTTTGGAGTCGTTCGTTCACCTTATGGGGCTGTCACGTGATGAAAGAACGACTCAAACCCGAAAACTTTGTCAGATAAGAGGTGAGGTGAGCTAATCATAGACTAAAGACCCAGATAAACAATAAATTAATCTTTTCTGTTTCTTATAGCATTATAGTTTTGTCTTGTTTGTAGTGTGATCAACGTTTGTGTAAGCAGTAGATGTGTTAGGGAAGTGACACGTAACATTTTAATTATATTTTGCTGAAATGAACGAAATGACTCGAAAAAAGATTTGTTCATTTTGCTGAACGAGACTCAAAAGTCTGAGTGGGTAAAAAGATCAGAACTTCCCATTACTAACGTGACATCACCATCAGCTGGAGTGAGTGCGGCTCCGCCCACTGAGTGGAAAAAAAAACTGAGTGGCTGCATTGGTTTCAGTGTGAATGCTGCGACAGAACACACAAAACACCTCTAAAACCAGAATGAGCTTTGCGATTGACTGTACAAAAAGATTTGACAAGAAACCTGAGGTATATTTTTACAAGCTGCCAAAAGCTACAGAAAAGAAAAGCAAATGGATTGCTGCAATTCAAAGAAACAAATGGACTCCAGGTGGCGAAACATGGATTTGCAGTTATCATTTCATGTTAATATGTTGAATGTTGCGGTAAAATCACACCCTATATATTGTATTGTCATTGGTGCAGAGCACCAGGTTCGAGTATGGGTCACCATACTTGACAATACGTCACGACTTTCACTTTTCACTTTTACTTATTAGCCCAGCTAGTCAAATCCAAACTCTAAGACTATTTTCCATATTTCTAGAGAGAAGAGCAGCACCACCCCTGGAGGGATGAAGACCATCTCTTTTCAACAGGTCAGGTCTGCCACAAAAACTCGTCCAGTTGTCTATGAAACCTGCTATTCTGCGGGCATCACTTAGACATCCAGCCATTTAGTGACGATAGTCTGCTATGTATCTCGTCACAACGGTAAGCAGGGAGGAGACCAGAGCAAAATACAGTGTCTGACATCGTACTCGCAAGCTCACACACCTCTTTAACATTATTTTTAGTGATTTCCGACTGACGAAGTTGAACATCGTTAGTGCCGACGTCGATAATAATCTTACTGAATTTGTCACATTCTTACTATCCTCCATTAAAGTTTGGATGTGTGTCTCTAGTTCTGAAACCTTCTCTGTCAGCCTAACTATTTCCCTGCATTTATCACATATAAATCCCTCACTGCCGACAGAGATAGATAAGCCGTACATGTAGTGCAAATAACAATAGTAGGAGAAGAAGCCATTACTCACCGTGCTTGTAGAACGATTCCAACTCACCACTGTTGTTTGATCTTTGTGTTTGGTTTGTGATCTAGTGTTTTCAGAAGTGTGTTACTGCTGGCTGTGGGAACTCGGTTAGTTTGACCACACTAGTTTAACCCACACAGATCTGAGATCATCTCTGAACCCAGTTTGGACTGATAGCTGTGAATTTTCACACATTCAGATCACAGTTCCTCTTCTTTATTTAACAGCGTTTCTAGAACTGAATTTCTCAAATTTTTCCACCGTATAAATATCTGCTGCAATCCGACTACGAGTTCAGTGTTAGTTTAATTGGTGCAGTTTAATTAAAATCTTTATTTTAGTGTTTTCACATAAAGCAGGGTTCCCCAACCAAACACCTGGATTTGGAAAAAAAAAAAAAGTGTCTCTCCATGTGCAGGAATGAGGAATCTGATGTACAGTAGCACATATACTGTATTTCTACACATTTCTATGTGCCAGTGTCTCCTCAACAATGTTTCTAGCACTGGAGTCTCTATTGATGAACTGATGAATGAATCAGGTGTGTTTGATTAGGTAAAGGTACAATGACGATCTTATGAGATCTTGCATGTATCCAGCATTGGTCAAACTCTTTGGAGAGTTGAGCTAAAACAAATCAAGATCTGCCACATAAAGAGTCAAATGTAGGGACATTGATGCTAAAATGAGAGTGTTTTTAGTAGAGATGTGGATGACCCTGCAGGCCTTACACCTGTTTCTTTAAAAGGAGACGCTGCAGCTGTCAGTGCTGATTCTCACAACACTGTGACAAGTGTGAATGAAAGATGCACGAATGAGGAACTTGAAAGTTTCCACTTGTTCAAGGCTATAAATGTGTTTCATGCATGTGACGGAGACCATCAGAAGGCAGAGGTATTTCATGAACACTTTTTCATTTCTCTGACCAACAACATTGAGTGCAGGCTGATGAGAACAGAATTATTTCTGCTGCAGCTGCTCTAAATCTATCAAACTGATCATCTGATGAAAATGAGCACATCCTATATGAGGATGACCAACTTCTCACGATACACAAGACTCTCAGTGAAGACTAACAGTAATTATGGAATCATCATATTCCATATGAAGTTTTACAGTGATGTTTAGCATCTATTCCAGAGTCCAGACCTTCTTACAAAGTAAATATGGCTACACTTTCATAACTAAAATAGTATATAATTTATAGCAGTTGTAGTGTTTCAGAGCTGTGATCACACCGTTGAGCTCTGGAAACATACTATTGCTGTTAGAGCAGTAGAGCACAGGTCATCTCTGAACCCAGATTAGACTGATAATGCTGTGAATCTAAATAATTCTGACGCATTTCCTCTTTTTCTTTCAGAAGCTGCTACTGCTACTCTATAACTCCTTTCAGTTAACAATGGTATAAAGTTCAGACAGTTAATAAACTGATTTTAATCCTAATTATAATTAAATCATCATTAATCTGAAATCAATTTTATTTAAATTTCTATAAAACTTAATTAAAATACAGTGTGTAAGCAGATTACTTTAACTTCCACAAGTCTTTCTTTCAAATCGTATTTTATTTTGTTCACTAATTTTATGTATTGGATTTATATTAATTCACAACCAAATATCTGAGAGCTTTAAAAGGTTTAGGGCTCAAAGCTGTGAAATAATTAGTAATTAAATAATGACTGAAGGGGAATCTGGTTTCAAGGGCAAAAACAAACTTCTGGAAGAATATTTTCAAGAGTCTGTTTGTGTGTGAATGTCACAGTCACAGTGTTACTAGTGTCATCTTCAGACAGCAGAACACACACTCTGTTGGTTATATATAGTGGGTGTAGATGACATCAGTCCAACCTGATTGGCTGCTCACTAAATGCAGCTTCCATCGGTCTGTTTGTGTCTGAATGGGCGGGACTTGGCCTGAATTAAATGGGCATCAGACTTTGCCTGTATAGTGTTTACTGTAGTGTTATATTGTATTAACACACAGTGTGAGCAAGTATCTTTAAAAAAAGTATTATCTTTAAAAAATAAATAAATAAATAAATAATAATAATACAAAAAAAAAGAAAATATATATATATATATATATATATATATATATATATATATATATATATATATATATATATATATATATATATATATATATTTTAACCAGGTTAAATGTTGATTATTAGTAACTCAAGCCCTTTTTTCTAAACATTTCCACCTAACCATGGTTGTGGCTAGAAGGGATACAGCTCCCACCGGAAACTAACAATGAAATGAGTATTACCGCTGTTAGTGATGGGAAGTTCGGATCATTTTACCGACTCGGTCCTTTGAGTCTCGTTCAGCAAAATGAACGAATCTTTTTTCGAGTCATTTCGTTCATTTTGTTCATTTTAGCAAAATATAATTAAAATGTCACGTTATACTTCCCTAACACATCTACTGCTTACACAAACGTTGATCACACTACAAACAAAACAAAACTATAATGCTATAAGAAACAGAAAATATTAATTCATTGTTTACCTGTGTCTTTAGTCTATGATTCGCTCACCTCACCTCTTATCTGACAAGATTTCGGTTTTGAGTCGTTCGTTCATCACCTGACAGCCCAATTAGCTTAACCAACGCAGCCGGAAAGAGAATTGATTAGTTCATTTCTCGAGTCCTCGGGTTTGAGTCGTTCGTTCATCACGTGACATCCCCGTAATGTTAACCTATGCAGCCTGAGCCGGAAAGAGAATTGATTAGTTCATCTTTTGAGTCTTCGGGTTTGAGTCGTTCGTTCATCACGTGACAGCCCCGTAATGTTAACCTATGCAGCCTGAGCCGGAAAGAGAATTGATTAGTTCATTTCTCGAGTCCTCGGGTTTGAGTCGTTCGTTCATCACGTGACATCCCCGTAATGTTAACCTATGCAGCCTGAGCCGGAAAGAGAATTGATTAGTTCATCTTTTGAGTCTTCGGGTTTGAGTCGTTCGTTCATCACGTGACAGCCCCGTAATGTTAACCTATGCAGCCTGAGCCGGAAAGAGAATTGATTAGTTCATCTTTTGAGTCTTCGGGTTTGAGTCGTTCGTTCATCACGTGACAGCCCCATAAGGTGAACGAACGACTCTAAAACAGGTGAACTAATTCCAGTACAGGACCTAATAGGATGTTGCGCATGCGCGACTGAACGAATCACTCGCCGAGACGACTCGTTCGTCCCGAGTCACATTAAAGATTCGTTCAAAATGAACGAATCATTCAAGAACGACCCATCACTAACCGCTGTACAGTGTGACAAAGGTAACACTAGATTGATGTGCGCATGCCCAGTACCCAGAGCTGTAGGTGCGCTCACGCCATATCGGAATTTCCATTTATGTCATTTATGAGTTCACTTAATCACTACAAAATGAGAACTTTTCTAATTAAGGTAACACAGTTTATCATTTTGGCGTTACACCGCCATGCCAATAGATGGCGCATCAGGCGCTCTTGAAAGACGCGAGAGATGAACCTACTGCTGGTCAGCGGGCTCAGTAATAAACTGACTGCCGCTGTGGAAAGATGTCATTTCAAAATATTCATTTCATTGTACTTGTGTAAATCGAAATGTGTAATGCAACGAGTTTAAGTGAGTTTTGAAGTGAATCTATTTTAAAAAAGAAGTGTTTTAATTCACTGAGGATTATAAAAAACAGCTGAAGAATGAGTTCAATCGTGCTTCATGCATGATTTATGTTGATTGCCCGAAATATTGAGTCTGTGTCATATGTTATATTGCTTGAGAGTGTTTTGGAATTCTGTTTCTCCGTTTATGTTGTATTCTCGGTTCAGTCGCCATTTTGAGTGTTCAGCACGTGCGTTTTTCAGTGTGTGCATGCGCACGAGTTAAATGGAATAAGAGATAAAGTTACATCAAATTAATATTTCAAGTGCAATGAAATCTCAAGTATTTCTCTTGTGAAATCTGGTCTTTAAGACTCTCTGAAAGCTTGATAACTGGTGTATTGCATTTTTGACATTCACTGTAAACCAAATCTGATTATTTTTATAAATCTATGTAAGATTATATATGTTTTCTTACACAAGTATACATTATATTATACCTAAAGGTATATTTTGCATACACTTATCAAATGTTTATATGGATTTGTTGTTTGTATAATAGTATTTCACAAAATGCACTTTGAGTGTTGTTGAGTTTTGAAATGTTGAATTTATTTCAGAATTTAAAGAGAAATATTGCAGTAATAAACTGACTGCCGCTGTGGAAAGACGTCATTTCTGTGTTCTCGTGTTTTTCACAGTTTATCCATCGATCCACAGTGCGTAAAGCCTGTGTATCATTTGCTGCCGGTCCTGATATCCCCTAGGTCAGAGGCCGGTAACAACAACTGGGAGTCTTCTGATAGCTAAGACTTGTACCACATGACCGCTGTGCCACCTGACCAATGTAGGCTCTGTTTAGGCGTTGATAGTGTTGCCATAGAAAAGATTAATTCCGAGTCTGAGGACGTGAACAGCCCGAGTAGAACGTCTTATGTTGTCATCTCGAAATTACGGTAATTACGATATGGCGTGAATGCAGCATTAATTCCTTCCAGCCTTTACCCCTAACCATCGGCTGCGCACATCCGCCATGTTTGTAGTTTTTTAACGTGTTTTTTTGTGTTTGTAGTTCTGGACCGAATCCTTTGCCAAAGCGCAATGAATTGTGGACAATATTGACACACTTTTTTTTTTTTTTTAGCATACTATGCTTGCCTTGGGACACACTTATTGTAATCTCGCATACTATTTAGGATGGATAGTATGAACACTGGGACGCAGGGAAAGCTTTTCAAGTCACTGAACTAATTGCTTTGAGTAAATAATACACTACATTGACAACTCATCAATTAAATATTTACCATCTTAAATTCTGCATAACTGGATGTTTTTAACTAAACACTGACAAAAACTATCTAAGATTTTGGGCTGGACCATATGACCATATAAATAACATTAATATAAGTGATCACCAGGGTTTAGACCAGCCTAATTTATTATTTACAAAATGTGTTCACAGGCAAATCTGCTTTGTTTATTTTTCCGGTGTTGAAATCAGACACATATAAATGTCAGGAAACAGGATTCCTGGCTGCATAATAATATCCATGGACCACTGGATATTTGGTAAGTTGTAAGCAACATTATACTGAGTCCAGAAAAATGATTATCATTTTGTTTTGCTCACGTTTTCGCAGCTTTCCTATTAATCCATTCATGTAACTGTACATGTAATTTTACCACTCAGTCTGGCTGAGGGGGTGTGTTCCTACGGGAAAGTGACAGCATATACTGATAATATACAACAATGCCAAGGTCTCTGGAAGAGGTTTGGAAGTGATATTTACGTTCTCTGTGGTTGAGTGAGCAGTCCGGTGGTGGTGACTTCTTCCACTGGTTGCACTGGTAGCAGTATAATGGGTAAAGGAGCAGGAATCCGTTTTGACAGCCTTAAACATGAAGCACTGTAGGATGCTGATCTCCTGCAGCACCAAAGGGTCCTAAAATCTGGAACATGCAGATGTGGCCCTGGAGTAGGTGCTGAAGGTCCTTAGCCTGGAACACGCAAGCAAAAGTACCTTAAATTGAAGGTTTGCTCGCCGGAGCTTAACCGTGTTGCAAATGTCTGTGTGTCTTCTGTCTCTCTAGAAACTCAGAACTTGGTCAATCTGCTTTGTCTCTCTAGGATGGAGACTCAGGACGCTGCATCTGTTGTTGTCTCACAATAATTTCTCATTACTGAAAACTAATTTGGACGTGTCATTGTAGTTTCTCGCAAACACACACAGACACTAAAAGCACTAGCTGTGAAATGATCACGTGCACTAATAGATAACAGGCTTGTGAGAAAGCCCTAACCACGCCCCCGTGTGGCACATAACGTATGCAGCTCCGTTAGGAGCGGACATTTTGACTCAACAGCAGCAGGTTACATATCAGGCTGGCTGGACTGTTTAATCAACTTTGTTTAATCAACTTTTATATGTATATGTTCTTTCCAGTGCGTAAATGATTACGGGTGAGTTTCTCATATATATTCTGACTTTGTAACTAATATTATTGCTCCGTATTGCCGACATTTGCCCGTGAATGTAACGCAATTTAAACTGCGTCACAAACGAAAGTGGAACGGAACGTGAAACTAGTCATTTTTGTCTGACTTTGAGCTTGAAAATAAGTGTATTTGTATTAAAATACAAAGGCTTATGTTCATGTACTAGTCACGTATCACCCGGTTTGTTCAGTATTGTTTGAAAATGTTGAATTTGATTACTTTGCATGTCCTCACTGGTAATATTGAGCATATACACCGATCATGCAATCTGTTTTTCATTGTTTACTTTAATTAACTGAAATCAGCACGTAGTTAAATCATGTATGTTAATATGTATTATTTAATGTTAATGAATAGAGTGTTTACTGATATATTTACAACTGTTTTCTTTGTATTTCTTCTGTTTATTATAGACCACACGTTTGTGAAGTAACATATACAAACTTTTGATTATGTTACGAATCTGGCCAGTGACCTTCAGTCTGCTCACCACCAGATGTCGCCCTCTCACATTCATATTACATTGACTGTTACACCACACCCCGGACTACATTACCCATCAGCCATTGCACTTATCACCTGCATCCAATCAGAGACCCTATTTAAGCCCCGGACTTCCTTTCACTAGTGGCTGAGTATTGAATTGTTGCTAGCATTCATACTAAGCGTTGTCCTAGTTATCCAGTGTCTAGTTTCTTCTTGTTTTGTCTTGCTTTCCTAGTTTTGTCTCCTAGCGTAGTTATATCGTTTAGTCTGTCTCGCTGCCTGCCTTCTTGGAACTCCCACCTGTGTTTTCGGATTACCCCTTTTGCCTTGCCTCCCTTCGGATTATGTTCGCCGCTGATCGACCCTTGCCTGCTTTACAGACTACTCTCTGTCTTGCTCCAACATACCTGAATGCCGTTGCCTGACCCTGCCTAAATAAAGCTCTGCTGATGGATCCGCCTGTTTCACGCTTCATTCATCACGTTACAGATTAAACCTGTTAAACTGGGATCCCCTCTCCTGTTTCTCTTACCGGAAACACACACTTCCATCTTGGCTGCACTACACCTGAACCCATTGAGCGTCACATAAGCCTGTATAAGCCTCATTCTATGGAAATGTCCATTTTTCTGTCGCTAACCTTTACAGAAATATTACACATGAAAAACACTTTAGGGTTGCAATTTCTTTATATTTTAAAATGAAACAACGTTATTTAAACAATTACACCTTATTGTGTCATTAATGTGGCAATATTTTTAATTAATTATTTAAAATTCAAAGCACCACAAAACCACTCGTCCCCACAGCAACGTACCGAGGGAAAGTGCTTTAGTGCAGGCTTTTCTACCATTTAAATTACAATAATGTATTCATAACTACCAAATATATGGTGTAAATGGCATTAAAAAATTCTAAATAAATATAAAAATATATATATATATAATGAAAGTAGTGGTCCCTGGAATTGTGTCACTGACGTTACTGTTTAACAAAAATCCTTATTTTAAAATAGAAATCACACTGTTTACATCACTTGACTTCCTTTTTCCCTTTTCCTGAAGATCTATGGAGAAAGGCCCATTGTAAGTCTTTTTTTGTTTTGTTTTTTTTAGTTGTCAGCAATTTTCTCATTTATCTTATTATTTCAATAAGCTTTAAGTTGATGTCACTGGTATGACCTGCTTTGTTAGAAAAAAAAAAAAATATGTATATATATATAATTTGAACAGACACTGAAATAATTCTCAGATTACTGTCTACATGACAACTTTTTTTCTTTAAGAAACAGCTAATTGTTATGATTCCTGTCTGGTCTGCCCGCCACCGGAGGTCGCTGTGCATTTCGTTAACATCTCACACTGCACAGACTGTTCCATCACACCCCGGACTACGTTTCCCATCATCCATCGCGCTAATTGTGCGGACACCTGTAGCCAATCAGACGCCCTTTATAAGCCCCAGACTTCCCCCTGTGACTCATAGAGTATTGTGGTTTTTTCTATGGTTGTTTTGCGTGAGTTCTCTAGTTCCCTTAATTTAGCTTCCTGGCCTGGTCTTCTCATTTTCATCTGTCTCGCTGCCTGCCTTTTGGACTTCTAACTCGTTTGTTTTGATTATCCCTTTTCCTCGCCCTTCGGATTACGTTTACCACTGATCAACCCTCGCCTGCTTCACGGACTACTCTTGTGTCTCGCTCCAACATAGTTGTTTGCTATTGTCTGACCCTGCCTGTTAGACCATGTCTCTGTCTTGCCTTTCTAATGAAGCTTTGCAAATGGATCCGCTCGCCTCTCATCTCCCTTCCCACGTTACACTAATATACATGCTGAAAGCAAAAGTACGTTGTAAAAAATGACCATGGTTTTAACGATAAAAGTCTGTAAAACATTTTTACAGTAGTTCTGTTGGATGTTCTTTCATTTAAATAACTGTTTCTTTTAATTTTTTGTGTTTGTTTTTCTGATTAGTTGTGTACATTAGTGTTGTATGTTACATCTAGTGTTGTTAAATTTATTATTGCATTATTTCAGGGGTCTGCATCCTTCAACATCAAAAGAGCCATTTTGGCCCCTTTC
>JAMKFB010000087.1:0-15467 GCA_036247105.1 Cirrhinus mrigala
TGCGCTCTTACCCTGTATCAGTCTCTGCCTCTAATAACGACTCTCCTAAAGTGACCCGGGAAAGAGGTCATACTGGGGATGCATTTTTTGATTCAAATAAATAAATAAATGAAAATAGTTACAGTTAGTTTTATTTTCACTTCAGGTTGCCTTTTAAGAATCATAAAAAAAAATACAATAAAATAATGTGTTATGATGCTGTGTTGAGCAGCATCATTCTTTTCAATATCGTGACTAGTTCCAAAATAAAGATGAAACACAATATAAGTTACAGATATTTGTTTTGTAATCTTTTATTATTGTTTTATTCAGTTGCAATTGAAAAATAAAATAAAATAAAATTAAATAGTGTGTGTGAGATGATTTGACTCACTCCATGCTGAACGACAGACTCTGGGAATCTCTTGAGCAGCAGCAGCAGCATCTCTGCTTTCTCCAGCGTGTTGAAACACTGTTCTGTGGCCTTCAGGAGCATCTTACACTGAACCGGACCTGGAAGAGTCTCAAAAACACCTGCAAACACACACACACACACACACACACACACACACACACACACACACACACACACACACACACACACACATGATTACTGAAGAAAACACAACCGGTGTGAATCAACAACAGTACAGCAGCTTATAAACACAGTTTTATTATTGTTACTCAAATTAAAAAAGATTATTGTTAATTGAAATAAAGCTGTAATTAAATAAAATATAAATATTAGATGGAAACTAGCTGAAATAAGTTTAATTAGAAACACTAAAATTAAAAAAATAAAACTGAAGTAAAACTATTAATACATGTTTTTGTTAACTGAAATTAAGCTAAAATTAAATAAAATATAAATATCAGAAAATGAAAAACATTGAAAATGTTGCTTTGGCAAATAACTAAGTTTAAGTTAAAGCTGTAAAATATAAAACTGGAAGTAAATTGAAACTAAAACTGAACAGTCATATTTAAAAACAAACAAACAAGCTAATAAAATTGACAAACAAATAATACAATTACTTAAAATGTAACTAAACTTAAAACTAAAAATATAAAAATAAAAACTATTTTAAAAGGTTATATATATATATATATATATATATATATATATATATATATATATATATATATATATATATATATTGAGATATTAAGTAAAAATCATGTTCCATGAAGATATTTTGTACTTTTCCTACTGTAAGTATATCAAAACTTAATTTCTGATTAGTAATATGCGTTGCTAAGAACTTTATTTGGACAACTTCAGCACCCTCAGATTCCCTCAGATTTGATGTATGATGTACCTTTGATGTACCAATGATGTTTGGTTTGTTAGGACAGGACAATTATTTGGAATCTGAGGGTGCTGAAGTTGTCCACATGAAGTTCTTAGCAATGCATATTACTAATCAGAAATTAAGTTTTGATATACTTACAGTAGGAAATGTACAAAATATCTTCATGGTGCACACATGATGCACATATGCACAGATCTAATGCACACAGACCTTTGCATGATACAGAGACTCAGATATGCATATGCACAATAATAAATATGCACATTCATCAAAATCTGAAAGAATTTTATTGCTTGCAAATGCAAACACAAAGAATTTCCTTTGGTAAATGAAGCTTCCAGCACACATACAAATACAGGACACGTTATAATAGAATATTAGACAAAGAGGAAGCTTTTTTCTAAAGCAACATGCACTGCATTCAAGATAACATTTCATTGGTGACACTTTACAACGAGGTGTCATTTGTTAACATTAGTTGATGCATTAATATAAATGAACAATGAACAATACATTTATTACAGTATTTATTCATATTTGTTAATGTTGGTTAAAAAAAATACAGCCGTTCATTGTTAGTTCAGAGTTTAATAGTTTAATGATGTTTAGTCTAATAATGCAATAATAAATGCTGAAATTAACATTAAATAAGATTAATAAATGCTGTAGTATTGTTCTTTCTTAGTTCATGTTAACTAACTTAATTAACTAATGTACCTTGTTGCAAAGTGTTACCATTTTATTTGTAATTTTTTTTAGTAAATT
This sequence comes from Cirrhinus mrigala, assembly GCA_036247105.1. Classification (NCBI taxonomy): domain Eukaryota; kingdom Metazoa; phylum Chordata; class Actinopteri; order Cypriniformes; family Cyprinidae; genus Cirrhinus; species Cirrhinus mrigala. Next base: position 2,058 of record JAMKFB010000087.1, read on the forward strand.
CGATTTAAATAAATAATAAATAAAAATGTGAATAAATAATAAAAAAAATAATAATAAAGTAATTAAAATAATTAATCAAGTTGATTAAATAAAATAAATGTTTAGAAAAGACAATACAAATAAATACTAAGAATATGATTATATATATATATATACATACATATACATTAAATAATAAAAAACTAAATAATAAACTTTTAAATAAAAACAAAATAATAAAAATGTTTAAAAACAAACAAACAAACAAACAAGTAAATAATAAAATAGTAAAATAAAAACTGATTTAAATAAATAAAATATTTGTTAAAAGATTTAAATAAATAACACATCTAACAGTACAGTAGAAAGCAAATATTTCCAAATACTATTTAACATACATTTATAATATTTTTTAAAATAAATTATACACTAAAAATCAGGCTCCCGTGCGCGCTTCACCAGGAACTCACAGTCGCCCTGCGCGGACATTTGCTCCCGTTAATGGGTGTTAAATAAAAACAAAACCCTTCAAACGTTCAAAGGCTAAAGCACAGACTGAAAAACACCGGGACGATCATCGAGTGTTGAACTTCCGGCTGGAAGCTGGTGATTTTAAAATAAAAGTCTCTTTTCCACCCCGAGGAAAAGCAGACATCAATCCATTTCTGTTTACTGCTCAGAGATCCCATTAAAAATAAATAAATAAATAAAATAAAATATAATATAATATAATATAATATAATATAATAATAAAACTAAATCTTAAAAATTTAATTACAAATAAAATCAAACTTATGAAATACTTGGAAATATGGTGATTTCAGGTTAAGTTGGTTGTTTAAGCTTGATTGTACTGTGCTCAAAGGGTTTACACTTTCAGAGTATAACAATGGTTTTTAATTTAAGGGACACTATTTCTCTAAATGATAACATAGTTTTGCTTGATTGAATATGTGTCCCTGGAGCACAAGATCAGTCTTCAGTAGTATGGTCAAAATGATCGATTTTTCTTTTTTAATGCCAAAAATCATTACGATATTAAGTGAAGATATTTTGTATATTTCCTACCGTAAATATATATAAACTAACTTTTCATTAGTAATATGCAACTTCATTTGGACAACTTTCAAGGTGATTTTGTCAATATTTTGTTTTTTTTGCAGCCTCAGATTCCAGAATATACAGTCATGTGAAAAAGTTAGGACACCCTATTGAATTTCATGGTTTTCTGTATCAGGACATAATAAACAATTATCTGGTCCTTGGCAGGTCTTAAAATTTGGAAAATAAATCCTCAGATAAACATCATCACATGACATATCACACAGTGTCATTATTTTTTTAAAGAAAAATACAACCAAGAGGGAAAGACCATGTGCGACAAAGTTAGGACACCCTATAATTCAACTGCCTGTAGATCCACTTTTAGCAGCAATAACTTGAAGCATTCATTTTCTGTGTGACTTTATCAGTCTCTCACATCATTCTGGAAGAATTTGGACCACTCTTCTTTTCAATGTTGCTCCAGTTTATTGAGGTTTGTGGGCATTTGTTTATGCACAGCTCTCACCACAGCATTTGAGTCAGGATGAGCTCTGGACTTGGACTGGGCTATTGCAACGCCTTGATTCTTTTCTTTTCAGCCATTCTGTTGTAGATTTGCTGGTGTGCTTGGAATCATTGTCCTGTTGCATGACCCAATTTTGGCCCAACTTTAGATGTCGGACAGATGCCCTCATATTTGACTCTAGAGTACTTTGATATCCAGAGGAGTTCATGGCCAACTCAATGACTGTGAGGTGTCCAGGTCCTGTGGCTACAAAACAAGCCCGAAATTATAAGCCCTCCTCCAGCATGCTTGTCTTTTGGTATGAGGTGTTTGTGCTGATATGCTCTTTAGGTTTTCACCAAACTTGGCGCTGTGATTTATGGCCAAACATCTCACTTCGGTCTCATCTGTTCAAAGGACATTATTCTAGAAGACCTGTGTTTTGTTCAGATGCAACTTTGCAAACCTAAACTGTGCTGCAATGTGTTTTTTTTAAAAGAGGCTTTCTTCTGCCAAGCCTTCCAAACAAGTCATTTTTGTCCCATATTTTTCTAATGGTATTGTCCTAACTTTGTCACACATGGCTTTTCCATTTTGGCTTTATTTTTGTTCAGTAAATAATGACACGGTGCAATTTGTCATGTGTTGTTGTTCATCTGAGGTTTTATTTTCGAAATTTTGAGACCAGCCAAAGACCAGTTTTTTTTTTTTTAATGATGTCCTGATACGGAAAACCATGGAATTCAATAAGGTGTCCTAACTTTTTCACATGACTGTATATATATATCAGGCGTGGCAAACTCTGGTCCTGGAGAGGCGCAACCCTGCAGAGTTCAGCTCCAACCCTAATTAAAACTCACCTGGCTGTAGCTTTCTAGTAACCCTTTAGACCTTGATTAGCTTGTTCAGGTGTGTTTGATTAGGGTTGAAGCAAAACTCTGCAGGGCTGCGGCTCTCCAGGACCAACGTTCGCCACCCCTGATAAATATATATATTTATATGTGTGTGTGAAGAGTTCAGAAGCCTCTAAATCCATCTGATGTTTTTCTTTAAAATTAGCATTTCTTTCATATTTCAAACTATTGCCAAAGTTCCCATTAAGTTATAAAAGCATTATTTCTCTAGACTTTCGAAATTTTGCTTTTAAAAAAGGTTTTTCTAGGTTATTGTAATGTTTTTTTTTTTTTTTTTCATTTTGATAACATTCTGAGAACATTATGTACGTTCATGTTTTGCAATATTTATGTATTTAAGCAATATTTAAATACAGTAGTTGAATGTCCAACTTAAAATGTTTCAGAAAAATGGGATAGTTCACTGGACAGTTAATTTTAGTAACTAAACAGTTGCTGGTAGCTGATTTTTTTTTTTTTTTTTTTTTTGCCATACTATGAAAGTCAATGGCTACCAGCTGAGTAAATGATGACAGACTTTTATTTTTGTGTGAACTATCCCTTTAAAGCCCAGATAACTTTAAACAATGTTCTGTTAATGTTACTGAAAGAACATTTGTTTAATAACTTTGAGAGAAACTTGCCACCATGTTATGAGATTTTGATTCACTGAAGGATTCACCAGACTATTTCAAATCAGTGAGTTGGTGAATCTTCTACCTTTTCATTTTAAAGAACCAACTCACACGAGTCATTTGTTTGTGAATCAGACTACATAGGCTACATAGGCTACGTATATGCTGTACTGATTTGTTTTTACAGTATGTGAATACATTTTAGGGCGTCTGTTTCATGGCATGAACTCACCACCCTTCTCACACTTTCTGCTGCCTACCTCCAGTCTGAAAACCACTGCTGTCACAGTTGAGTTTCAGTGACTGAAAATATCTCCTTGAAGGTTGATGTTCACAAGAAGATATGTTTATATTATATATTAATACTAGTTCCTAGTGTTATATCTAGAACAATTTTAATGTACCCTAACTGCAATCAAAATAGAAGGTTTATGCTTGGTGCGGGTGGGAAAAAATGTGATGTCAGTTTTATTCGTATGGTACTTTTTGTACATACACCAGTTTTGGTCTGTTGCTTCATCTGTCTGTTTTATTTGAAGTTTTGCAGTTTGGGTTCTGTGGCTTTAAACTAAATGCTGGTAACCTGCATGTTTTTAATAGATGATCTGTTTTGTGGTTAGTAATGATTTATGCTGCTCCGTGTTTCTGCTTTCTACTGTATCAGTGATGGATATAGTTTGTGTTTTTTTTTATTAAAACCTGCAACTGTCCAAATGATTTAACAGATAAGGAAAATAAAGTTTATTCAGTTCAGACTAAGAATAATCTCTGAACATTTTATTCATGCTTTAAAAATTACATTCATGCTTTTTAGATGATAATCTATAGTTCTATGAAGTCTAGAGTCACTTGTTTATTCTGTTGTTAGTCTCCATTGCTGAAAAGTGTAATAGTGGAAACTGCTGACCAACAGCGTGTGTCTCCCCCTCCTATAAGGAAACTTCCTCTTTCTTTTTTAAGTCATGTAGTTTCCTGATATGTCAGTAGAGCTGCTGTCTGTCAGTGAAGACGCTGCATGAAACTCGATCTGACACTCTTCTGCTGGGATTGGGCTCTTCTGGAAACTGGACTTTAGAGAAATGATGCTCATCTTTGGACTGATGCTGCTGCTGCAAACTACTGCATGTGAGTCAACTTATTTATAAAAATACCTTTTTTTGTTTAGATTTTATTGACTTACGTGATCAATACATGATATAAAATTACACGTCATGTGTTTATTTAGAAAAGTCAAAGTGACTGATATATACATGAGGAACATAACAAGCAATTTATTGCAAAGTCAACCATAATTATTAGGCAGGAAACAAGCTAGAGCAGAGATGAAAAATAGATTTTTTTTTTTTTTTTGTATACATGTTATGGTCGAGAAAGCTCAACGCGCTGCAACTTAAGAAAACACATGCAAATAGAAAAAACGACAACAAATGAAGAAAACATCTTCATCAGTTTGACAACACAGGTGCTGCAAATCCTCGCAACGCAAACACAAATACGGAAAGCACTGCAAATTCTCACAACACAACCAAAAACAGAAACGTGCCTCAAATAGCACGGACCACAACGGAAATGTTTCAGAGGGACTTCAAAAAGTGACGAACCCAGATGGGACCTGATTATTTTTTCAGTGGCTTTTGGTCAGAGTAGAGGTGTTGTTGGTGAAGTAAAAGGTGAGTTTTTTTGTTTATTTTAACATCCTGATCATACGATTCATTGGTCTTTTGGATATTATTAGACTAATCTGATGAATTACACTGAACAAATAATCAGGTCCCAGCTGGGTTCGTCACTTTTTGAGGTCCCCCTGAAACATTTCCGTTGTGGTCCGTGCAATTTGCAGCACATTTCTGTGTTTGGTTGTGTTGTGAGGATTTGCAGAGCCTGTGTTGTCAAAGATGTTTTCTTCATTTGTTGTCGTTTTTATCTGTTTGCATGTGTTTTCTTAAGTTGCAGCACGTTGAGCTCTCTCGGCCACCGTAGTATAAATGCTAATTTTTACTTTTACTTTTTTTTTTTTTTTTTATTTTTTTTTTTATTATTACTTTTAAAAGCTGTGACAATGTAAACCAAGATTGAAATGTGGTGGAAATGTTCAAGAAGTGTTTAGAAAAACTTACAAAAATTACATGTATGATGTGTGTACACTGACTACTGTCTGTGTATTTAAAGGTAACTTTTTCTTTTTGTAATGTTCAGCTCACTACTAACATTATTTATATAATGTTGGGTTGCAAATTCAGACGTAACATTTTCTGTCTCATAATTTATTTTTTTGAATAATAACATGAGTTAAAGTGTGTAAGGATTGATCATCTGTGTTTAACTAAGGTTGATGAGTAATTCAGATGTTTCAGTGTAATCAGAGCAAGCCTGTTTTTCTAATTTTAATTTACGTTGAAAGGGTTACTACAGTGCTCAATTCTTTACATTACACTTTTTGCATTATTTTTAGTGTTTTAAAGTTGATGTTGGTATTGTGTGTGTTTGTTCTTCAGGTGTGGAGAGAAACTGCAGCTTTAATCAGCCTGATCCCTGTAACGCAGATCTGGGAGACAAACTCAATCTGCAGATGGTCCAGGACGCTGGAAAATATAATCTGACAATACAAAAGACAATAAACAGCCCACAAGATGATCCAATTTGTAGAATAAAGTATTACAAAATAAAAGAGAATGAATGTGAACTTTATAATAACAGACCTGAAGTTAAATATATCAATGGGATTCTGATAATAAACGGTGTGATCAGAGCAGATGCAGGAAATTACACATTAAAACTCGATCACTCAGACGGCACAGAATCATCTAAATATCTTCAAGTGATTGTTGAAGGTACAGAAACTCTCTCATCAGACTCATTCCAATCTCATGTTCTCCAAAGATCTCACTCTCATGCAAATGAATCAGTCGAATCTCTGTGAAGGTTTTTATTGCAGCTCATTATAGAATATCTGGAAGAATTTAGTCAAATTCATCTGCACTTTATTTTTTAAAATCTTGGTTGATTTATGTATAACATGAAACAAATATTTCCTGGTTAATAATGGAAAAAGAGGCCAAGCTGAATGAGTCCTAAGTGACGATGCTTGTTCCTGCATCCTCTTCCACAGAGGATTGTTAAAATTGTGACTTATAAATGTAATTTTAATTTAATTCAGAAGCTGAAAAAAATGTATAGATCAAATCTAGACTATAGATAGTGACAGCTTCTTAATGTGTACCAGTTAACTTAATTTGTGAAGCTAAACCTGGAAACATCTCCTAAAACCTCCTTTTAAAGGCATCCTTATTTGTAAAAATGGTATAAAAATGAATTTATTTTTTATTGTAAAAATGTAAATAAAATACAGCTTTATATAAAAACCATAAATGCATTAGACTAGTCCATCCTACAGGTGAGATCATTTCTCGCTCATCTACAGATATCAGCAACCCAACACTGATTGACTGATTGATGTGTTTGTTGTTCAGCGATGTCTGTGGTGTTTGTGCTGGTCTGGTGTTTTCAGCTGATGGTTCTGTTGGGTCTGTTAGGAGGTTTTCACATCTACATGAGACACACGTCAGGTCAGAGACATTTATGATCATCATTATGGATTTGACATGCAAATATTATAATGATGATGATAATATTTTCATGTCAAATCCATAATGATGTTGTTGGATTTTGCTTTTAGGAAAGAAACAGGAAGATCAGAAAGTGTGAAGAAGAGGATTTAGAGAACGACATGAACACACAGCAGAAGATTCATGAGAGCAGCAGCAGATCATCACATCTATGAGAAATGACTTCAGAATGTCACTGATTCCCACATCAATCCAGCTTTCATTTGTTGACAGCAGATTTTATAGTGTAAAACCAAGAGATGAATTGAAACCAGGGGATATGAATGAAACCAGATGTTCTATAGTTTTAGTTAAGATTATTTACTGGACATTTGTTTTTTGTATAAGTTTAATTGCGTATTTATTTGTCTTTATGCTTTGAATGAACTAGCAAAAGTTTATTTCATTACATGAAACCCCTTCTGTTCATCCATAATAAAACACTTTATTTCTCCGATTCAGATCTGTCAGATTGTGAAGTCATTCTGTGTGTTTATTTCATATTTCTGCTTTTGCTCTTTTACTTTATTCTGTTGTTTTGGTTCAGTTATTTCAGTCACAGTGTTTGTTTAGATGTTTTATCTGTTTGAAGCTCTTGATCTGTTTCTCAGTTTTGCAGTGTCTGGTGTTTTCTGTCTGTGGTTTTAAACTTCTGCTTAAATTAGCATTTTTTTAGATGACTTTTAACGTTTAACCATGTAAGTGCATTTTTCTTCACAAGATATTTAGAATATTGGTAAACATGCCATTCTTTAGAAATTGCATGGGGTCTTTGCCAAATTTGTTATACTAACATTTTTAAAATACTTTGAAATGGAACTGCACTGGCACTGAAAAGCCACAAACATTCATTCAGTTTTTATTTTTTAGATATAGTCAGTTTTATCTAACAGAAAGCACACAGTCAGCTGTATCTATTATCTTTAATACTAAGTCCATCATTAAAATTTAGAATTATATTATTCCTGTTCCTGAAGGACTGATGAGTGTTTATAGTTCAGTGAAGCTCCATAACAGGGTCTGAAATGCATATAAACTTGTATTGCAGGTAAAAACTGGCTTTGACAAATAATGAAGTTTTAGTAACTGAACGTACATAATATAGTTTACAATTACGATAAGGGCTAAAGATTTGTTGGGGCACTTTAATTATTTAATTTTGGAGAGTTTGAATCGTTTCAGTTTCCCTCATCCAACCCACAACAAATAAATATAAATTTATAGTCCTAATTTTTATTTATAGTCCTAAGATTTAAATAAAACCTGTAGGCCTACTGAAGTTTTAATCCAGATTAGAACCAACACTGGATTACATGATCTAATCCGATTCCCTTTTGAACAAACAATTTTTAATATTTAAATAAATCTGATCAATGAAATCCAGTCAAATTTCTCTTGAACTCCAGGAGATTGAGATCTGCTGTTACTATGACAACAGACTGATAGCGCTGTGCTGATGGAGACCTCGTGTGGTGAACTTGAGTAATGACAGAAATATCAGTCTCATTTCAATACAAACTGAACTTCTTTAACAGGAGAAAATGTTTTTTTTTTTTTTTTTTTTTATCAAACTGCAGTGAGAGTTTGTTAATACACTTTCAAATGACACATGCCTGTAAACTTGGGTAAAAGCTGACAAAGACGTGCAAATTGTGACAGATTGTCACACAATGACAGAAAAGCAGACGTTAAAAGAGCTGACATTATAAATATCCATATGACAACTGCTTTATTTAGCTGTTTAGCTCACAGCACAGGTCATTTTGCTCCCTAATTTTTGTTTCAGTGTTTTAATGCGAGAAATATTAAAAAAAAAACAAAAACAAAAAAACACTTCAGATATCCTAGATAAGCTTCTAGTGGTCAGTTTTCCTGTGGAGTAATGGCAAACATCATCCATTATGATTTTGTGTCAGACTTGGGTAAAAGTTGACAGAAGACATGCAAATCATGACAGACGTATCTTTATGGTTTTTATTCTCACCACAGCCAACTTTTTTTTTTCTTGTGGTTACACAAAGACAGAAAAGCACATGTATGTGTTATTTTTGTGTCTTTGTGCAAGACCTTCAACCCCACACTGCTCCAATAATGATCTCAACTTAAGTAAATCTGGAAAAAAACAAATTCAATAAAAAAATATCTGAAATAAAAACACTGTAACATTACATTAGTTTTTCCCAAAACATTCTGCAATGATCTAGTTTTAGTGTTTTCTGTTTGAAGTGTTTTGTTTAGTCTTTTTATTTGGGATGTCACAGTACTCAGTATAATATTGAACCGTTCGGTACGTTATATCTTGTTTTTATTCAGTTACAGCAATAGCCATGCCTTTGTCCATATTGGAGATTTCCTGGTTGGAACCACATCAGTGTTCTCTCTTTGACGCATATGTGGATTTTCTGCACGAGGGCGCCCTCTGGTGTCCAGTAGGAATGAAACCCATCCTATTTTGCGCAAAAATCTGAAAAAATAATACCTCTCTCAAAAGAAATATTAAGCAGACATATAATAATCCACGCTTTTCCAGTGTACAGAGGTTTACAGGAGTATTTTGTTGTTAATTTGTTGTAAATCACCGTAGCTAATCTTCACAACCTCCGCCCGGTGTGCCATGAAACACAGCTGGAGAAAACTACATCGCAGCTGAAGATCGCTCTCATTAATGCCCGGTCACTGGTAAATAAAACTTTAATCTTAAATGACTTTTTTTACTTTGCAAGTGCTGGATTTTCTGTGTATCACGGAAACTTGCTCTAAGCCCGGCGAGTCATTTCCATTTTCAGAACTGGTGCCTCACGGCTGTAATTTTTTAAATTCCCCGCGTATGTCGGGCCGCGGTGGTGGCCTTGCTTCTGTTTTTAAAGATAGTTTTCACTGTCGCTCTTTATCCACTGGCTCATACAACAGTTCTGAGGTGCAACTTTTACAATTAGTTCTAGTAAACCCCGTTACAATTGCTCTAATATACCGCCCTCCTTACCATAATAAGGACTTTTTAAGTGAACTTGCTGTGTTACTGGGGGATTTAGTTACCAGGCATGAAAAAATACTGCTGTTGGGTGATTTTAACATTCACATGTCCTTCAAAACCATACACTGCAGAATTTTTAAATATGATTGAGTCTTTTGACTTTACTCAATGGGTTTCTGGTCCAACCGACATCCATGGACATAACCCTTGATTTGGATTTTCTGTTTCAAGCACTGAAATCAGTAGTGCTTCCTTTTCTGATCACAGGCCAGTTCTTTGTACAGTCCCTCTTACGGGTCGAATCCTCAGAAATCCACCGCTGGCACGTCTTACTCGTTATCTTCTAGTGAAGAATTCTGTGTAGAATTCTCAGCCTACCGTGAGGTTTGTAAGTCACTGGAGTCAGGCTCTTCTCTGCTTAACCTGGACGCTGATGCACATCTTAATCTTTTTAATTCTACCTGTGCTGATATTATGAACACAATTGCACCCTTGAAGTATAAAAATCATAAGTCTGTACCTGTGCCCTGGGACACTGAAACTACACGTGCGTTGAGACGGACTTGTCGGCAGGCTGAATGCAAATGGAAGAAGGACAGACTGCAGGTTTCTTATGAAGTTTTGAGGAACTCCTACAACATGTTCCAGAAAGCTGAAAAGGCTGCAAAATGCAAATATCTGTGGGAACGTATTACAAATAATTGTCACAAACCTCAAGTTCTCTTTTCTAGTATTAATTCTGTTTTAAATCCTTCTGTGCATTCAATTCTAGAATTCTCTGTTTCTCTCTGTAATAATTTTGGAAAGTTTTTTGTTGAGAAAATGACAACATTAAGATCACAGCTGTCTAGTTCAGCAAACATTCTGCATGATGTACCATTATGTTCTTCCACCTGGTTTGAGTTTGAGCCTATCAATTTGATCTCATGTAATGATATTGTTGGTCATCTAAAACCAACTATCTGTCCTCAGGATATTATTCCACCTCGGTTCTTTAGACAAATCTTGGATACAGTTGATCCTGGTTTGTTGTTGGTTATCAGCAAATGTTTGTCTACTGGTTCTTTCCCTAACAGGCCCAAATGTGCTGTAGTGACGCCATATCTTAAAAAAACAAATATGGATCCTTCTTCTTTTTCCAATTTTCATCCTATTTCTAATCTACCCTTTATTTCAAAGATCCTTGAGAAAGTTGTACTGACTCAATTACAATCTTACTTGACTGTTAATTCTGTTCATGAGATGTTTCAATCTGGCTTCAAGGCTTTACACAGCACTGAATCTGCCCTTTTGAGAGTCTCAAGTGATATTTTCACAGAAACTGATTCGGGTAAATCCATGGCTTTAGTTTTATTAGATCTAAGTGCTGCTTTTGATTTGGTTGACCACGAGGTCCTGTTGACACGTTTAGAGACATCTGTGGGCCTACGTGGCACAGTTTTAAGTGGTTTCGTTCTTATCTGACCAACAGATGTTTTAGTGTTAGGATTGGTCAACAGACCTCATCTAGATTACCTCTTAACTGTGGAGTTCCACAGGGATCGATCCTTGGGCAGGTATTGTTCACCTTGTACATGCTCCCCCTGGCTTCCATTTTTAAAAAACATAAAGTATCCTTTCATTTATATGCTGACGACACTCAGATCTATTTTCCTCTAAAGCATAATGATAAAAATGGCTTACAACCACTGCTGGCCTGTTTAGAAGAACTAAAGCTTTGGCTCTCAAGCAATTTTCTAAAATTAAACGAAAATAAAACTGAAATAATCCTATTCTGGGACATTTTCGGGGATTGTGGTTCTCTGGCCTCATATGAAACTCAGTGTGCTAGAAATCTGGGCGTTCTGTTTGATCTGCCTTACAGATCTGCTCCATCCATACACCCCTTTCTAGAACACTGAGATCCAGCGATCTTGGTCTACTTCTTTTGCCTAGATCTAGGCTTAAAAAACGAGGAGATCGAGCTTTCGCAACTGCTGGTCTGAAACTCTGGAACAGTCTACCGCTTCATATTAGATTAGCCCCCTCTATCTCTGCCTTCAAGACTGCTCTAAAGACATATCTTTTTTCTCTTGTATTCAACACCCCTTGATCTCTGTTCCATTGTTGCTTATACTGTTGTTTTATTTTTGATACTTTTGTTTTGCTAATTTTATGTCTGAGATTTTCTTATTCTACTATGTTCAGCACTTTGATCAACTCCGGTTGTTTTTAAATGTGCTTTATAAATAAATATTGCATTGTATTGTGTTGTTAATTAGGTGCAAACAAAAAAAAAAAAACACACACTGATGAGGGAAGATATCAGAACTGAACCGAACCCCATGGTTAAAAACCGAGGCACATATTGAACGGTGGACAAACTGTACTGTTGCATCCCTAGTTTTTATAGTGTTTTCTTCACAGTGTAGAGTTAGTGGAGTATTAATCTGTGAGGTGGAAGAGTTTCAGTCACAGTAATAGAGTTCAGCATCTGTATTAAAGATCAATGAAATCAAAATCAGAAGTTTGTGGCTTTAAGTTCATTATTGAAACTCTAAGTCAGACTCACTGTGTAGAGTATAACAGCTGTACATTTACTGAATGATTAGAACTATTACTTTACCGTTTAAAGAGCTAGTAAACATTTTATTAAAAATGATTCAGATACTTTTCAGCAGCATTTTCTTACAGCTCAAACTTCCTCTTTGTGATGACCTTCCAACATGCCGGGGAATCACAGTCGACGCGTGTTTAATTTCTCCATTATTTATTAGAAAAACTTTAATACAGCATCGAAAAAGAAACGAGACTCAACACAGCTCCCCACACGCTCTCAAAACTGTGTCCCTTTCCCCCTAGGCCACACCCTTCCCTCGTGACTACCAGATTTTGAATATTTATGATCATCATTATGGATCTGACATGCAAATACATATCAATCAATACATATATTTTCATTTAGTACTGCTGTAGAATCTACTTTCATGTTTGCCAGAAGACAAAATAAGTACAATTTACCCTTTTCAAACAATTTGAAAAGTTTCTAGTTTCTTGAGGTTTTTTTTTAGAGCAGAGATGTCAACTTCAGTCCCTAAAGGGCCACACAGAGTTTAGCTCCTACTCTAATTAAACACAAAAATTCATGTTTTGTAATAGTTGAGTATGAGTCCCTCAATTGTCTTTCATGTGAAAAGATGGATTTCAGAATCATACAATCACAGCTGGAAAGACTTTAAATATAACATATATATTATGTAATTAAAACATTTATTTTGGATGTGATTAATTATGATTAATTGTTTGACAGCACAATTTATATTTTTATTGGTGGAAACAAGCTTTCACAGTGTTGTGCAAAGTGCTATATAAATAAAAAGAAAACAAAGTAGTCACTACTCTACAAAACATACTACTTTTGTAGTATGCAGTATGTATACTGGGCATGCTATGCAAATTTTCATTATGCATTAAAAATAGACAACTAACCTACTACCAGCAAAATTCACCCAAAATACATAGATTGATTGCAAAATAAAAACTTACCCTGTATCTGTCCGTCTGCCGACGGCTCCCGCATCACGTAACATATATAAAACTCTGCTGCTTTGTGCATGAAACAAAAAACAAAAAAATAAATCAATAAAGAGATTTGAGATTTGTACCAAACAGTTTCCTGAAGCTGTTGACAGGCGTGTCCAGGTTCTCCACAGTCTCTGCCTCTAATAACGACTCTCCTAAACTGACCTGGGAAAGAGGTCATACTGAGGATGCATTTTTTGATTCAAATAAATAA
>JAMKFB010000087.1:15967-27596 GCA_036247105.1 Cirrhinus mrigala
GGCATTCAATTTGATCTATTGAGAAATTATTATTATTATTATTATTTTTTTTATTTTTATTTTTATTTTTATTTTTATTTATTTATTTATTTATTTGAATCAAAAAATGCATCCTCAGTATGACCTCTTTCCCAGGTCAGTTTAGGAGAGTCGTTATTAGAGGCAGAGACTGTGGAGAACCTGGACACGCCTGTCAACAGCTTCAGGAAACTGTTTGGTACAAATCTCAAATCTCTTTATTGATTTATTTTTTTGTTTTTTGTTTCATGCACAAAGCAGCAGAGTTTTATATATGTTACGTGATGCGGGAGCCGTCGGCAGACGGACAGATACAGGGTAAGTTTTTATTTTGCAATCAATCTATGTATTTTGGGTGAATTTTGCTGGTAGTAGGTTAGTTGTCTATTTTTAATGCATAATGAAAATTTGCATAGCATGCCCAGTATACATACTGCATACTACAAAAGTAGTATGTTTTGTAGAGTAGTGACTACTTTGTTTTCTTTTTATTTATATAGCACTTTGCACAACACTGTGAAAGCTTGTTTCCACCAATAAAAATATAAATTGTGCTGTCAAACAATTAATCATAATTAATCACATCCAAAATAAATGTTTTAATTACATAATATATATGTTATATTTAAAGTCTTTCCAGCTGTGATTGTATGATTCTGAAATCCATCTTTTCACATGAAAGACAATTGAGGGACTCATACTCAACTATTACAAAACATGAATTTTTGTGTTTAATTAGAGTAGGAGCTAAACTCTGTGTGGCCCTTTAGGGACTGAAGTTGACATCTCTGCTCTAAAAAAAACCTCAAGAAACTAGAAACTTTTCAAATTGTTTGAAAAGGGTAAATTGTACTTATTTTGTCTTCTGGCAAACATGAAAGTAGATTCTACAGCAGTACTAAATGAAAATATATGTATTGATTGATATGTATTTGCATGTCAGATCCATAATGATGATCATAAATATTCAAAATCTGGTAGTCACGAGGGAAGGGTGTGGCCTAGGGGGAAAGGGACACAGTTTTGAGAGCGTGTGGGGAGCTGTGTTGAGTCTCGTTTCTTTTTCGATGCTGTATTAAAGTTTTTCTAATAAATAATGGAGAAATTAAACACGCGTCGACTGTGATTCCCCGGCATGTTGGAAGGTCATCACAAAGAGGAAGTTTGAGCTGTAAGAAAATGCTGCTGAAAAGTATCTGAATCATTTTTAATAAAATGTTTACTAGCTCTTTAAACGGTAAAGTAATAGTTCTAATCATTCAGTAAATGTACAGCTGTTATACTCTACACAGTGAGTCTGACTTAGAGTTTCAATAATGAACTTAAAGCCACAAACTTCTGATTTTGATTTCATTGATCTTTAATACAGATGCTGAACTCTATTACTGTGACTGAAACTCTTCCACCTCACAGATTAATACTCCACTAACTCTACACTGTGAAGAAAACACTATAAAAACTAGGGATGCAACAGTACAGTTTGTCCACCGTTCAATATGTGCCTCGGTTTTTAACCATGGGGTTCGGTTCAGTTCTGATATCTTCCCTCATCAGTGTGTGTTTTTTTTTTTTTGTTTGCACCTAATTAACAACACAATACAATGCAATATTTATTTATAAAGCACATTTAAAAACAACCGGAGTTGATCAAAGTGCTGAACATAGTAGAATAAGAAAATCTCAGACATAAAATTAGCAAAACAAAAGTATCAAAAATAAAACAACAGTAAAAGCAACAATGGAACAGAGATCAAGGGGTGTTGAATACAAGAGAGAAAAGATATGTCTTTAGAGCAGTCTTGAAGGCAGAGATAGAGGGGGCTAATCTAATATGAAGCGGTAGACTGTTCCAGAGTTTCAGACCAGCAGTTGCGAAAGCTCGATCTCCTCGTTTTTTAAGTCTAGATCTAGGCAAAAGAAGTAGACCAAGATCGCTGGATCTCAGTGTTCTAGAAAGGGTGTATGGATGGAGCAGATCTGTAAGGCAGATCAAACAGAACGCCCAGATTTCTAGCACACTGAGTTTCATATGAGGCCAGAGAACCACAATCCCCGAAAATGTCCCAGAATAGGATTATTTCAGTTTTATTTTCGTTTAATTTTAGAAAATTGCTTGAGAGCCAAAGCTTTAGTTCTTCTAAACAGGCCAGCAGTGGTTGTAAGCCATTTTTATCATTATGCTTTAGAGGAAAATAGATCTGAGTGTCGTCAGCATATAAATGAAAGGATACTTTATGTTTTTTAAAAATGGAAGCCAGAGGGAGCATGTACAAGGTGAACAATACCTGCCCAAGGATCGATCCCTGTGGAACTCCACAGTTAAGAGGTAATCTAGATGAGGTCTGTTGACCAATCCTAACACTAAAACATCTGTTGGTCAGATAAGAACGAAACCACTTAAAACTGTGCCACGTAGGCCCACAGATGTCTCTAAACGTGTCAACAGGACCTCGTGGTCAACCAAATCAAAAGCAGCACTTAGATCTAATAAAACTAAAGCCATGGATTTACCCGAATCAGTTTCTGTGAAAATATCACTTGAGACTCTCAAAAGGGCAGATTCAGTGCTGTGTAAAGCCTTGAAGCCAGATTGAAACATCTCATGAACAGAATTAACAGTCAAGTAAGATTGTAATTGAGTCAGTACAACTTTCTCAAGGATCTTTGAAATAAAGGGTAGATTAGAAATAGGATGAAAATTGGAAAAAGAAGAAGGATCCATATTTGTTTTTTTAAGATATGGCGTCACTACAGCACATTTGGGCCTGTTAGGGAAAGAACCAGTAGACAAACATTTGCTGATAACCAACAACAAACCAGGATCAACTGTATCCAAGATTTGTCTAAAGAACCGAGGTGGAATAATATCCTGAGGACAGATAGTTGGTTTTAGATGACCAACAATATCATTACATGAGATCAAATTGATAGGCTCAAACTCAAACCAGGTGGAAGAACATAATGGTACATCATGCAGAATGTTTGCTGAACTAGACAGCTGTGATCTTAATGTTGTCATTTTCTCAACAAAAAACTTTCCAAAATTATTACAGAGAGAAACAGAGAATTCTAGAATTGAATGCACAGAAGGATTTAAAACAGAATTAATACTAGAAAAGAGAACTTGAGGTTTGTGACAATTATTTGTAATACGTTCCCACAGATATTTGCATTTTGCAGCCTTTTCAGCTTTCTGGAACATGTTGTAGGAGTTCCTCAAAACTTCATAAGAAACCTGCAGTCTGTCCTTCTTCCATTTGCGTTCAGCCTGCCGACAAGTCCGTCTCAACGCACGTGTAGTTTCAGTGTCCCAGGGCTCAGGTACAGACTTATGATTTTTATACTTCAAGGGTGCAATTGTGTTCATAATATCAGCACAGGTAGAATTAAAAAGATTAAGATGTGCATCAGCGTCCAGGTTAAGCAGAGAAGAGCCTGACTCCAGTGACTTACAAACCTCACGGTAGGCTGAGAATTCTACACAGAATTCTTCACTAGAAGATAACGAGTAAGACGTGCCAGCGGTGGATTTCTGAGGATTCGACCCGTAAGAGGGACTGTACAAAGAACTGGCCTGTGATCAGAAAAGGAAGCACTACTGATTTCAGTGCTTGAAACAGAAAATCCAAATCAAGGGTTATGTCCATGGATGTCGGTTGGACCAGAAACCCATTGAGTAAAGTCAAAAGACTCAATCATATTTAAAAATTCTGCAGTGTATGGTTTTGAAGGACATGTGAATGTTAAAATCACCCAACAGCAGTATTTTTTCATGCCTGGTAACTAAATCCCCCAGTAACACAGCAAGTTCACTTAAAAAGTCCTTATTATGGTAAGGAGGGCGGTATATTAGAGCAATTGTAACGGGGTTTACTAGAACTAATTGTAAAAGTTGCACCTCAGAACTGTTGTATGAGCCAGTGGATAAAGAGCGACAGTGAAAACTATCTTTAAAAACAGAAGCAAGGCCACCACCGCGGCCCGACATACGCGGGGAATTTAAAAAATTACAGCCGTGAGGCACCAGTTCTGAAAATGGAAATGACTCGCCGGGCTTAGAGCAAGTTTCCGTGATACATAGAAAATCCAGCACTTGCAAAGTAAAAAAAAGTCATTTAAGATTAAAGTTTTATTTACCAGTGACCGGGCATTAATGAGAGCGATCTTCAGCTGCGATGTAGTTTTCTCCAGCTGTGTTTCACGGCACACCGGGCGGAGGTTGTGAAGATTAGCTACGGTGATTTACAACAAATTAACAACAAAATACTCCTGTAAACCTCTGTACACTGGAAAAGCGTGGATTATTATATGTCTGCTTAATATTTCTTTTGAGAGAGGTATTATTTTTTCAGATTTTTGCGCAAAATAGGATGGGTTTCATTCCTACTGGACACCAGAGGGCGCCCTCGTGCAGAAAATCCACATATGCGTCAAAGAGAGAACACTGATGTGGTTCCAACCAGGAAATCTCCAATATGGACAAAGGCATGGCTATTGCTGTAACTGAATAAAAACAAGATATAACGTACCGAACGGTTCAATATTATACTGAGTACTGTGACATCCCAAATAAAAAGACTAAACAAAACACTTCAAACAGAAAACACTAAAACTAGATCATTGCAGAATGTTTTGGGAAAAACTAATGTAATGTTACAGTGTTTTTATTTCAGATATTTTTTTATTGAATTTGTTTTTTTCCAGATTTACTCAAGTTGAGATCATTATTGGAGCAGTGTGGGGTTGAAGGTCTTGCACAAAGACACAAAAATAACACATACATGTGCTTTTCTGTCTTTGTGTAACCACAAGAAAAAAAAAAGTTGGCTGTGGTGAGAATAAAAACCATAAAGATACGTCTGTCATGATTTGCATGTCTTCTGTCAACTTTTACCCAAGTCTGACACAAAATCATAATGGATGATGTTTGCCATTACTCCACAGGAAAACTGACCACTAGAAGCTTATCTAGGATATCTGAAGTGTTTTTTTTTTTATATATATATATTTCTCGCATTAAAACACTGAAACAAAAATTAGGGAGCAAAATGACCTGTGCTGTGAGCTAAACAGCTAAATAAAGCAGTTGTCATATGGATATTTATAATGTCAGCTCTTTTAACGTCTGCTTTTCTGTCATTGTGTGACAATCTGTCACAATTTGCACGTCTTTGTCAGCTTTTACCCAAGTTTACAGGCATGTGTCATTTGAAAGTGTATTAACAAACTCTCACTGCAGTTTGATAAAAAAAAAAAAAAAAAAAAAAAAACATTTTCTCCTGTTAAAGAAGTTCAGTTTGTATTGAAATGAGACTGATATTTCTGTCATTACTCAAGTTCACCACACGAGGTCTCCATCAGCACAGCGCTATCAGTCTGTTGTCATAGTAACAGCAGATCTCAATCTCCTGGAGTTCAAGAGAAATTTGACTGGATTTCATTGATCAGATTTATTTAAATATTAAAAATTGTTTGTTCAAAAGGGAATCGGATTAGATCATGTAATCCAGTGTTGGTTCTAATCTGGATTAAAACTTCAGTAGGCCTACAGGTTTTATTTAAATCTTAGGACTATAAATAAAAATTAGGACTATAAATTTATATTTATTTGTTGTGGGTTGGATGAGGGAAACTGAAACGATTCAAACTCTCCAAAATTAAATAATTAAAGTGCCCCAACAAATCTTTAGCCCTTATCGTAATTGTAAACTATATTATGTACGTTCAGTTACTAAAACTTCATTATTTGTCAAAGCCAGTTTTTACCTGCAATACAAGTTTATATGCATTTCAGACCCTGTTATGGAGCTTCACTGAACTATAAACACTCATCAGTCCTTCAGGAACAGGAATAATATAATTCTAAATTTTAATGATGGACTTAGTATTAAAGATAATAGATACAGCTGACTGTGTGCTTTCTGTTAGATAAAACTGACTATATCTAAAAAATAAAAACTGAATGAATGTTTGTGGCTTTTCAGTGCCAGTGCAGTTCCATTTCAAAGTATTTTAAAAATGTTAGTATAACAAATTTGGCAAAGACCCCATGCAATTTCTAAAGAATGGCATGTTTACCAATATTCTAAATATCTTGTGAAGAAAAATGCACTTACATGGTTAAACGTTAAAAGTCATCTAAAAAAATGCTAATTTAAGCAGAAGTTTAAAACCACAGACAGAAAACACCAGACACTGCAAAACTGAGAAACAGATCAAGAGCTTCAAACAGATAAAACATCTAAACAAACACTGTGACTGAAATAACTGAACCAAAACAACAGAATAAAGTAAAAGAGCAAAAGCAGAAATATGAAATAAACACACAGAATGACTTCACAATCTGACAGATCTGAATCGGAGAAATAAAGTGTTTTATCATGGATGAACAGAAGGGGTTTCATGTAATGAAATAAACTTTTGCTAGTTCATTCAAAGCATAAAGACAAATAAATACGCAATTAAACTGATACAAAAAACAAATGCCCAGTAAATAATCTTAATAACTAAAACTATAGAACATCTGGTTTAATTCATATCCCCTGGTTTCAATTCATCTCTTGGTTTTACACTATAAAATCTGCTGTCAACAAATGAAAGCTGACATTCTGAAGTCATTTCTCATAGATGTGATGATCTGCTGATGCTCTCATGAATCTTCTGCTGTGTGTTCATGTCGTTCTCTAAATCTTCTTCTTCACACTTTCTGATCTTCCTGTTTCTTTCCTAAAAGCAAAATCCAACAACATCATTATGGATTTGACATGAAAATATTATCATCATCATCATCATAATATTTGCATGTCAAATCTATAATGATGATCATAAATGTCTCTGACCTGACGTGTGTCTCATGTAGATGTGAAAACCTCCTAACAGACCCAACAGAACCATCAGCTGAAAACACCAGACCAGCACAAACCCCACAGACACTGAACACATGAACAACAAACACATCAATCAGTCAATCAGTGTTGGGTTGCTGATATCTGTAGATGAGCGAGAAATGATCTCACCTGTAGGATGGACTAGTCTAATGCATTTATGGTTTTTATATAAAGCTGTATTTTATTTACATTTTTACAATAAAAAATAAATTCATTTTTATACCATTTTTACAAATAAGGATGCCTTTAAAAAGAGGTTTTAGGAGATGTTTCCAGGTTTAGCTTCACAAATTAAGTTAACTGGTACACATTAAGAAGCTGTCACTATCTATATGATTTGATCTATACATTTTTTTTCAGCTTCTGAATTAAATTAATAACTACAGTTATTCAAAATTACATTTATAAGTCACAATTTTAACAGTCCTCTGTGGAAGAGAATGCAGGAACAAGCATCATCACTTAGGACTCATTCAGCTTGGCCTCTTTTTCCATTATTAACCAGGAAATATTTGTTTCATGTTATACATAAATCAACCAAACAGATTTTGAAAAATAAAGTGCAGATGAATTTGACTAAATTCTTCCAGATATTCTATAATGAGCTGCAATAAAAACCACAGAGATTCGACTGATTTATTTGCATGAGAGTGAGATCTTTGGAGAACATGAGATTGGAATGAGTCTGATGAGAGAGTTTCTGTACCTTCAACAATCACTTGAAGATATTTAGATGATTCTGTGCCGTCTGAGTGACTGAGTTTTAATGTGTAATTTCCTGCATCTGCTCTGATCACACCGTTTATTATCAGAGTCCCGTCAATATAATTAACTTCAGGTCTTTTATTATAAAGTTCACATTCATTCTCTTTTATTCTGTAATTCGTTATTCTACAAACTGGATCATCTTGTGGGTTGTTTATTGTCTTTTGTATTGTCAGATTATATTTTCCAGCGTCCTGGACCATCTGCAGATTGAGTTTGTCTCCCAGATCTGCGTTACAGGGATCAGACTGATTAAAGCTGCAGTTTCTCTCCACACCTGAAGAACAAACACACACAATACCAACATCAACTTTAAAACACTAAAAAGAATGCAAAAAGTGTAATGTAAAGAAACGAGCACTGTAGTAACCCTTTCAACGTAAATTAAAATCAGAAAAACAGGCTTGCTCTGATCACATTGAAACATCTGAACTACTCATCAACCTTAGTTAAACACTGATGATCAATCCTTTACACACTTTAACTCATGTTATTATTCAAAAAAATAAATTATGAGACAGAAAGTGCTAGGTACGTCCGAATTTGCAACCTTATGCACTATTCTGTGCTATTTTGTAATATAAATAATGTTAGTAGTGTGTTTACACTGAAAACTACAAAAAGAAAAAGTTACCTTTAAATACACCGATGATGCAATATCAACACTGTTGAACTGAACTGAATCAACACTGAACTGAACCGATCTGAAAAAAGACACTATTGTCTTTTTAAAGTCACTTTACAGTTAAATTTGAGTTTATTTCAAGTTTTCATCATTGTTTGTTTTTCCTGTTTATTACTTAAATTGCTTTTTTGTTTGTTTTTTATCAGCTCTGGCCATTTTTAGCTTTTCCCAACTCTCTTTAATGACATTTTTTACACTCTCATTTATATTATTAATTAATTTGTCTACTAAATGTCCAATATTCAGTGTACACACATCACACATGTCATTTTTGTATGTTTTTCTAAACACTTCTTGAACATTTCCATCATATTTCAATCTTGGTTTACATCAGCACAGCTTTTAAAAGTAATAATTAGCATTTACTGTACCTCTTTCCCAAGCACTTCACCAATCCACAACCTTAAACCATAACACGTAATACAAAAAAAAAAAAAAAAAACTATGTTTCATCTCTGCTCTAGCTTGTTTCCTGCCTAATAATTATGGTTGGCTCTGCAATGAATTGCTTGTTATGTTCCTCATGTATATATCAGTCACTTTGACTTTTCTAAATAAACACATGACGTGTAATTTTAGATCATATATTGATCATGTAAGACAATAAAATAAAAAAAAAAGGTATTTTTATAAATAAGTTGACTCACATGCAGTAGTTTGCAGCAGCAGCATCAGTCCAAAGATGAGCATCATTTCTCTTAAGTCCAGTTTCCAGAAGAGCCCAATCCCAGCAGAAGAGTGTCAGATCGAGTTTCAGGCAGCGTCTTCACTGACAGACAGCAGCTCTACTGACATATCAGGAAATTACATGACTTAAAAAAGAAAGAAGAAAGAGGAAGTTTTCTCATAGGAGGGGGAGACACACACTGTTGGTCGGCAGTTTCCACTATAACACTTTTCAGCAATGGAGACTAACAACAGAATAAACAAGGGACTCTAGACTTCATAGAACTATAGATTATCATCTAAAATGCATGAATGTAATTTCTATTTCATTTTTATGTTCAGAGATTATTCTTAGTCTGAATTGAATAAACTTTCTTTTCCTTATCTGTTAAATCATTTGGACAGTTGCAGGTTTTAATTACAAAAAACACAAACTATATCCGTCACTGATACAGTAGAAAACAGAAGCGAAGAACAGCATGAAGCATTACTAACCACAAAACAGATCATCTATTAAAAACATGCAAGTTACCAGCATTTAGTTTAAAGCCACAGAACCCAAACTGCGAAACTTCAAATGAAACAGACAGATGAAGCAACAGACCAAAACTGGTGTATGTACAAAAAGTACCAAGCATAAACCTTCTATTTTGATTGCAGTTAGGTTACACTGAATTTTTTCTACATATAACACTAGGAACAAGTATTAATATATAATATAAACATATCTTCTTGTGAAGATCAACCTTCAAGGAGATATTTTCAGTCACTGAAACTCAACTGTGACAGCAGTGGTTTTCAGACTGGAAGTAGGCAGCAGAAAGTGTGAGAAGGGTGGTGAGTTCATGCCATGAAACAGACGCCCTAAAATGTATTCACATACTGTAAAAACAAATCCACAGTACAGCATATACGTGGCCTATGTAGCCTACGTAGTCTGATTCACAAACAAATGACTCGTGTGAGTTGGTTCTTTAAAATGAAAAGGTAGAAGATTCACCAACTCACTGATTTGAAATAGTCTGGTGAATCCTTCAGTGAATCAAAATCTCATAACATGGTGGCAAGGTTCTCTCAAAGTTATTAAACAAATGTTCTTTCAGTAACTTTAATAGAACATTGTTTAAAGTTATCTGGGCTTTAAAGGGATAGTTCACACAAAAATAAAAGTCTGTCATCATTTACTCACCTGGTAGCCATTGACTTTCATAGTATGGCAAAAAAAAAAATAAATAAATAAATAAATCAGCTGCCAGCAACTGTTTAGTTACTAAAATTAACTGTCCAGTGAACTATCCCATTTTTCTGAAACATTTTAAGTTGGACATTCGACTACTGTATTTAAATATTGCTTAAATACATAAATATTGCAAAACATGAACATACATAATGTTCTCAGAATGTTATCAAAATGAAAAAAAAAAAAAAAACTTATTGCAATAACCTAGAAAAACCTTTTTTAAAAGCAAAATTTCGAAAGTCTAGAGAAATAATGCTTTTATAACTTAATGGGAACTTTGGCAATAGTTTAAAATATGAAATAAATGCTAATTTTAAAGAAAAACATCAGATGGATTTAGAGGCTTCTGAACTCTTCACACACACATATAAATATATATATTTATCAGGGGTGGCGAACATTGGTCCTGGAGAGCCGCAGTCCTGCAGAGTTTTGCTTCAACCCTAATCAAACACACCTGAACAAGCTAATCAAGGTCTGAAGGGTTACTGGAAAGCTACAGGCAGGTGAGTTTTAATTAGGGTTGGAGCTGAACTCTGCAGGGTTGCGCCTCTCCAGGACCAGAGTTTGCCACCCCGATATATATATATACAGTCATGTGAAAAAGTTAGGACACCCTATTGAATTCCATGGTTTTCCGTATCAGGACATCATTAAAAAAAAAAAACTGGTCTTTGGCTGGTCTCAAAATTTCGAAAATAAAACCTCAGATGAACAACAACACATGACAAATTGCACTGTGTTATTGTTTATTGAACAAAAATAAAGCCTAAATGGAAAAACCATGTGTGACAAAGTTAGGACACCCTTACTGTTTACATTGGAATTAAGAGGGTAAATAACAGTCAGGCACTGCTAATCAAATACCTTTGATTAACTGATCATAAGTAAGCCTGAGCACCTCTATAAAAGCATAAGCTTTGGCAGTTCGCTGGTCTGGAGACTTCAGGTGTGTGTTAACACAATGCCAAGTAGGTAAGACATCAGCAATCATCTTAAAGAAGAAATTGTTGCTGCCATCAATCTGAGAAGAGTAATACGGCCATTTCCAAACAATTTGAAGTTTATTCACAAGTGGAAGACATTTAAAACAGACACCTCTCCTTCCTCGTGTGTTTGCTCACACTTGGCGAATAAAGCTAATTCTGATTCTGATTCTGATTCTGATACAGCAGACAATAGTGTCATTATTACAATGACTGTTTATATTTTCTCAGGCTCTCAGGAAGTGGGCGGTCTGAAGTCTCCGGGTCGGGGGCGGGGCCAGCGGTATGTGATTGACGGGCTGTCAGAGAAGTCGTCAGTAGCGACGAGAGTCGTTTAGAGGCAGAGACTGTAGAGAAACTGGACACGTCCTGTAGAGAACCT
>JAMKFB010000087.1:27696-64443 GCA_036247105.1 Cirrhinus mrigala
TATGAAAAGAAGGCTGGTCCCACTTTACATTAGGTGGCCTTAACAACAACGTACTTACACGACATATTAAGCACTTAATACAATGTACTGTCATTGTACCTTCATGTTCTTACATTGTACTTACATTTAAAGTACATGCATGTTCAGTCAGTAGTTATAATAGTGTACTTACATATGTAAGTTGTAAGTACACTTTTGTAAGTACATGCCATAATTGTAATTTTGTAACTACAATTGTAAGTACTCTGCGGTTTCTGTGATTTATTTATTTTTGTAATTTTTATGTTTTTACAGGTGTAAAGCATTGTTGTTCATACCTACCATGTGTGCTTAATATATTTATTATTCAAACCATTTAGTATGGATGCAACAAATGTTTGCAGAATACAACAATGTAGATTCAGTCATTTTTATATAGCATGTTACAGCTACTCAGGAAGTTTGATTTTGTTGTGCGCCTCACATGCTGTAAACAACAATGTGCAAATACTCTATCTAATACTCTATCAGCAAGACTGCAATGAGGTTTCGTTTGTTAACATTAGTTAATGCATTAGTAACAGGAACTAGCAATGAATAATATATTTTAAAGATTGTATTATTCTTTGCTGACGTCAGTTTAGAAATGTTCTTGTTCAGGTTAGTTCACACCGCATTAACTAATGTTAATAGATACATCTTTTGATCTTAAAAATGTATTAGTAAATGCTGAGGTCAACATTAACTAAACTTAATAAATAATGTAGAAGTATTGTTCATTGTTAACTCATGTCAACTAATGAAACTTTGTTGTAAAGTGTGAAACCATTGTTGATACTCAGGAACTAACATGTGCTTACATTGAAAATACACCAAAACTGCCCACCTAAAATAAAGTGTGGAACCATTGTTGGTACTCAAGAACCAATGTGTACTTACACTAAAATTACTTTGGAACTAATGTGTACTTACACTGAAATTACACAAAAACTTACCACTTAAAATAAAGTGTGGAAGCATTGTTGGTACTCAAGAACCAATGTGTATTTAAACTAAAATTACTTAGGAACTAATGTGTACTTACACTGAAATTACACAAAAACTGACCACCTAAAATAAAGTGTGGAAGCATTGTTGGTACTCAGGAAATAATGTGTACTTACACTAAAATTACTCAAGAACTAATGTGTACTTACACTAAAATTACTCAAGAACTAATTTGTGCTTACTTTGAAAATACACCAAAACTGACCACCTAAAATAAATTGTGGAACCATTGTTGATACTCAGGAACTAATGTGTACTTACACTAAAATTTCTCAAGAACTAATGTGTACTTAGACTGAAAAAAACAAAAACGGCGCACCTAAAATAAAGTGTGGAACCATTGTTGATACTCAAGAACTAATGTGTACTTACACTAAAATTACTCAAGAACTAATGTGTACTTACACTGAAATTACTCAAGAACTAATGCGTACTTACACTGAAATTACACAAAAACTGACCACTTAAAATAAAGTGTTGAACCATTGTTGATACTCAGGAACTAATGTGTACTTACATTGAAAATACACAAAAACGGCACACCTAAAATAAAGTGTGGAACCATTGTTGATACTCAGGAACTAATGTGTACTTACACTAAAATTACTCAAGAACTAATGTGTACTTACACTAAAATTACTCAAGAACTAATGTGTACTTACACTGAAATTACTCAAGAACTAATGTGTAGTTACACTGAAATTACACAAAAACTGACCACTTAAAATAAAGTGTGGAACCATTGTTGATACTCAGGAACTAATGTGTACTTACATTGAAAATATACAAAAACGGCACACCTAAAATAAAGTGTGGAACCATTGTTGATACTCAAGAACTAATGTGTACTTACACTAAAATTACTCAAGAACTAATGTGTACTTACACTGAAATTACACAAAAACTGACCACTTAAAATAAAGTGTGGAACCATTGTTGATACTCAGGAACTAATGTGTACTTACTTTAAAAATACACCAAAACTGCCCACCTAAAATAAAGTGTGGAACCATTGTTGATACTCAGGAACTAATGTGTACTTACACTAAAATTTCTCAAGAACTAATGTGTACTTACATTGAAAATACACAAAAACGGCGCACCTAAAATAAAGTGTGGAACCATTGTTGATACTCAAGAACTAATGTGTACTTACACTGAAATTACACAAAAACTGACCACTTAAAATAAAGTGTGGAACCATTGTTGATACTGAGGAACTAATGTGTACTTACACTGAAAATACACAAAAACTGACCACTTAAAATAAAGTGTGGAACCATTGTTGATACTCAGGAACTAATGTGTACTTACCCTGAAAATAAACAGAAAAATGTCCATCTGTTGTAAAAGGCGGGTCCATCGGTTCATTAATTACATGCAGAATAAAATTATGGTATTCTTATTGAAACTTGCTAATAATGCTGGGACATGGAAAGGAAAACAAAACATGCAATGTTTTTTGTTTTAGTGAAAACTTTCAGATAAACAGGAACAGTCTATTTCTGAAACTTTTACAATATATAGACTACTTTTTTTTGGAAAAAAAGGTAACAAAAAAAAAAGAGCTGTGCTCAGGTTGCACAAGATTGGACCTTATGTTTAAACACTTTTCTTTATATAAACTTGCGTAAAACGAAACGCATAATACCCCAACTAATCAAATTAAAACAGAAATAAAAAGCCTTTAGCGAAATTTGTATTTAATTGGCAGGAGTTTTCCACTCTTTTTTGCTGAGATAATTGAGGCTTTCACCTCATTGGTCAAGGCCTCTGAGCACCTCTGAGCAAAATCAAAAAGCTTCTCTTGCTGAGGCTGGAACTGGGGGATGGAGCGATAAAATTCTGGTTCAATAATTTGAATCTCAGCGACAACTGCAGAGAGTACAAGGGTGTTTCTGTCCACTCCAACTTTTGTAAAAGCTCTTGTCATGCTTCCTTCCTTTTTGTATGCTCGAAGAACTTTTTTATATCTTTTCAGAACGTCATCTGGACACTTGGCTGTTGAACATAAAATAAAGAGTTTGTTAATATATTACAAATTATACAGAACATAAGTCATCTTCATCAAGAATCAATTCACAAAAAGAAGTGCTCTTAGATTTACCTCTTACTGTAGCACTGGACAATGCAGATCTTGACCTGATTTTTTGTGTTTTCTTCTTTTTGGATTTTTTTTTGTGGCATCTTTCGTCCTCCGATGAAGAAGATGCAAGGGAGGAGGAGGACGACGAAGATGATGAAGAGTTTGAAGCATCACTCTCACTACTAGTGTCTTTCTTCTTCTTTTTCTTTTCCTTGCCTAAATAAAAAAGATTTTATATTTAAAAAAATATATATTTTTTTATAATTCTAAAAAAAAGGCTGTCACCTTTAATGCTGGCATTAAATAAAAGTTACAAGTGAAGGTCTATTGCATTGTGGGGGTGAGGGAAAAAATCGATTCTCCGATGCATTGCGATTCTCTTAGATGAACGAAACTCACGCACTGACAGACTTTCACGTGCGCTTTCTGTTTGTTTGTCCTAAAGCTCAGTTGTGGCTGATCTCATCAGTAATAATCAAACGGCTGTAATGCTGAGAAAAACAGAGTCTACAGTAGCCTGCTCATATGATAAAACAAAAAAAGTATATGTTGCACAAAATACATTTGATATAAAATGTATATGAAAATGTAGCCATGTGCAGTAATATTTAAAACTGAGAATGTGATGCATTGTGATATTTAGTTGATAATGAAAATCGTATTTAAACTGAATCGTGAAACCAGTGACGATTCACACCCCTACATTTAAGATGGCAGTACTGACATACAGAGATTCTAACTTAAAAAAAAAATGCATAAAAAAATGGCAATTTTACATTTTGTAAAATGTAAAGTTGTAAAGATGTATTTGCACAGCAGAATAATTAATTGGGGAAAAAATGTGGATCAAGAATCGTTTTGGAATCGGATCGTGACTCCCAGAATTGGAATTGGATCGGATCGTGAAGTGCCTGAAGATTCCCACCCCTATTGCATTGTGCCATTCTGAGTTAAACAGCTTATCATACATACATAGTGCAGGTCTAATTTTATCCAGTGGGTGCTAGTTTGTTTGGGAAAAGCGAGTCATATCACAGGAATGTCAAAACTTTTTTTTTTTTTTTTCATTTTATTATTATTGTTATTATTTCATTTTAAAAAAGTAAAATCATTAAAAAAAAATAACAAGCAGCAAGAGAATGCATAGGGACAATGTAAAATTAACATTATTAAATACAGTTGTAAATTGTAATGTTTGTAATGTAATTTATTTCATTTAATTGGTAACAGTCCAATTACAATGAAATTTATTAATCAAATGTAAGAATTAAAGATTAGGTGAAAAATTGCCCTTTATAAAGGTAAAAAATGCCCTCAGGGTAAATATCACAAATCTGGAGATTTACATACAGTATGTAACCTGATAGAACACTGATGAGAATATTGCTTCAGAAAAAAATTACAATTATTTTTTTTTGGTCAAGTAACTTTTTTAATCGGACAAGTGAAGGACAAATACATGACAAGGCCAAAATTTAAGCTCTGCAAAAAGTAATACCGAATACTATATACTCAGGGCTCTACAGTGCGACCATTTCGCTCACATTTGCGACTAAAAATTACTATGTGGAACTGTGAAAAATATTTAGGAGCACCATGTGTGACTGACCTGATCAGTATATTTGTGTTTGCGCTAAGGTGAGCTGCAAAGGTTTCTACATGTTTTTGCAACTTTGAGTAATGTATCACAGACATATCTCACCAATCTTTTCATAAACAAAGTGTAGAGAGAGTGTAAATAAGAGATTGTGCAGTATAGAGAGCACAGTTGATTATAATAAAGTTTTGTGATATCGTGATATAACTAAGATGACTTTTAAGAATTTTTAAGGGAGTTTGTAAATGAGATTTTGATTTAATACTGCAGTTAAATAAACAAGAAGTTATTATTAAGTGACTTTTAAGTAACATTGTCTGACTATAACACTATTGCCTGATTTTGCTCTATTTCATAGTCAAAAGTAGTCTGAAACAAGTCACAACTGAGCCACTGTGCATCAACATTCAAAACAGCGGTATTTCGTTTATGAATGGACATGCGTTTTTAAACGAAACTTGTAAAATTATTAAATTTCCCATTTATGAAGACAGTCACTTTCTTTATTCCTGAATGAACCATCCGTTCGAACAAATCAAATTAATGATATGATTCAGTAATTAAATCAGTGTCTTGCCACCACCTGCTGGCAGATCTTTTCAGTTATTTAAATCTTTAATATTTCTGTATTAAAAATTGTATATTGTAAACTGTAACATTGATCTCAACATGAATTCATTAATTTGATGGCACTCATGCCACCTCTGAGCCTCATTAAACGTATAAAAAGGTTAAAAAAACAAAGGTAAAAACAAAATTCCCCTGTAAATCACTTTAAGGAGTCAAATATCACCTCGTAATGGGAAGGCTAAATTTTTATCAGATTTTTTGATTATTGTTTAGAATTGCTCCTATTGCTCCTAACAATAAAAAAAGAAAGCGTAGAGCCCTGATACTGTATGTATACTGCATACTAGCCACAACAACAATTATTTTAAAGCATATTTAAGGTAACTTTAAGGTAATTGTAAATAACCACTCAAAGTAGTGTATTCATTGTTTATTCCTGTAGTCTTGTCAAATGTAATTATATATGAAAAGCAATGCCACATATCAAGACTGTGCACTGTTAGACCTTACCAGGCATTTAATATAATATACTGTCAACACATAAAATACATAAAATATTTAAATACTGCATCAGAAGGACACACAAATACATCAACAATCCACATAGGAATCTCAACAATGGTGACAATCACCTAAAAAACTTTATGCTGGGTGCAAAGTACCAAACTCATTCATGATTGTTTGTCACCACCGATGAGGTTTGTATGTCAAGTGTATAAGTGTGTCTCAATAGCTAAGAAAGAACTTTTACAGAGACCTTTCTATCACAACAGCTGCATTCACTTTACCAGACCTATCTTAAAATATATTTTCTTTAGTTTTATTATTTAAACTAACTACTTTCTGATGTAATTTCAGTTACCAAAAGAGCATAAAGCTCCATTTCCATAACTTTCTTTCAATGTCATCAAATTTTCCTTATTGGGTGAACTATCCCTTTAAGTGAGTTAATAGATCCTTTTAATGATGTATCTTCAAACAGCCATTGTAGTAATTTACTGTAAAAACCTACAGTAACTAGCAGCCTAGTAAGGTCTAACAGTGTGATTATATCTAGCTTAGCATTACTCACCACAGACAGACGCAAGAGTATGCCTAAGTCCTTCCTCTAATGCTTCTATCCGTTTCAACAGATCCACTGGTGATTCCTCAGCAGCTGCCTGGAGTCCTTAACATATATATGCAAATTTACATTCTGTCACTCATAGTTTATGTTCCATCAAAGATCAGTTTTGAAATAACAGTCATATTTTTAGCCATACAGTTAATTAATCTCACCTTTCTCCCTTTCACTTGGTCTGTCCAAAGAACAGCTGGCAGCAGGTACAGTGTCTGGGCATGAGTCCTCTGTAAAACAAAATTAACATCATTCTAATTACTATATACAAAAGAAAATGTTATGATAATATTGTTAAAATATTTAAGTAAATATTAAGAAAGTAATCTAATGAATTAGTTACATCAAGTTGAATTACTGCATTAAGATAATATGTATGTAACTGCATGATAGTGTCCCAAAGAAATGTCATAAGATGAATCTACCTGGGTTATTTTCACAATCCACAGACTGCTTGGTTACCTCGCTGTCCTCATCTGTGAAAACAGTAGTTACATTTGTAGTTATATGTGTAGTGAAGACAGTAAATTGAAAACTAAGAGTGACCAAAATTATTCACATGCTATTATTAAGTACACACTGCTGTAGGATAATAATTTCTTCTTCACCTAAAACAGGGAGAGTCCGGGTTCTTTTTGTCTTCCTCTTCCGCAACATAATTGAAGTGTTTAAGGATCAAAATCCTGTCTCTGGAATCAAAGTAGCAGTTAAATATAGGCTTTCATAGGCTTTCGAAAGTAACTTTCTTGCCATGGTACGATAGATTCAACACAATACTTTAGGAACAGACTCCATTAATTGGTTTTATCCACCTTATTTTTCCCATAAGAGTGAGTGCAGCCATTTGTAAATTTTTTTGTGTCTAGCTTCCGGTCTCATCCACTTCCAGCTATATTTAGCTGCACAAAAAGCTGGTTTTACTGCTTGATATTGCAAACTGGTGTGTTTTACCATATTGTTTTAATGTATTATCTTAATTATGAACACACTGGTTTGTAGTGCAAACTGTTGTACCATTTACTGCACTTCGATATTCTTCTCGTTATTTCCCTATGGCGGATTATGAACTGGACGTCTAACACATTACCAGAAAACAGCTTACTTCCGCATTGAAAAATAAGGTGGATACATTACAGTCGATATATTTAACTGTAAACTTCATACCTTCTATCAGTCGTCAGCCGTTGATATTCGAAAAAAGACCGCCAGCTATCACACACACCTCTGACTGCGTATGCGCGTGACGTGTCTACAAGAGTGGACCTCTGATTGGGTGTTCAACTCCCGCATTTTAAATTAAAGTAAATACAGAAAATACTTCGTGTACAGGTTGGGGTCACGAAGGGTGTTTAAGTGATGAGTTTAAAATGAATTTATCTGAGCAAATACATAACGTTTTACATCGCTGCAGAAGAGGATCTCATCGGAAAAGTTTAATAAAATGGTTCATCAAGAAAAGACTGCTTTGTGGAGCACCAACCTGCCGCGTTTGCGGAAAAGAAATGAAGCTGACCAGTCACAAGAGCACCGATGGCTATATATGGTAAGTAGAGCAATACATTTATTTGTGCATATGTACAGGTTACCAAACGTGTTTCCAACATTAATATTTTGGTTAAAATTCACATGAGCGTATATAAGTTTATATTATTGGTTTATATAAAGTATGCATAATCTTTTTTCATAATACTATTTATGACGTTAACCTAATATATTAAATTATCTTACAAATAAAATAATTAGTATAACAAGAGATAAAGGAAAATTCCGATTAAAGTACACTTTTTGTACACTTTTGATGTAAAACATTACAAATACAGTCTAGTATATGTTTTTTTTTTAAATCAAGCATATTACAATAAATATAATTCTATCTATCTATCAAACATTAAGCTTTTAAAACTAAGTTAAACTTCAAACTATTTCAGCTTGAAAACCCTCAAACTTAAAAATCTTTTTAAACTTCTTTAACTTTTTTTAAACTTTAACATTTTTAAAACTTAAAACTTGACAAACTTTATTTTATCTAGTTATCTATTAAAATAATTATTTTTTATGGTCTAACCATTCTATAAAAGCAATAAGCTCTGCGAAGCCTTGGTTTACAGTTATTTAAGTGCAGCGAAGGTGTTCTAATTGCAATGTAAACCAAAGCTTCTTGGAGCTTATTGCTTTATGAATGAACATTTCATATGATAATTTTTTTCTGATTTTTTGTTTTTAATTTGTTTTATTTCAGGATGTGCAGAAGAAAGGGTCATCGCAAAGTGTCATCATCAGTAAGAAAAGGTTCACTTTTCAGCCAAAGTAGAGTACAACTTTTTTTGTACAATTTATTTACCGGTGAGTGGTTATAGAAAGAGAAAGTCTTATTTATCTGTAGAATGTTGTACACATAATGATTTACCACAATAATATTTGTACAGCCTGTAGAGCAGAAAAAGTCAGTACTAGTGATGTGCTCCTTGTTCTCAGATTTGCACAAGGTCTCCAACTCAGGCAAATTGACCTGCTAGAGGATCAAATAGCTAGAAGTTCAAGAACACTGTCCCGAATGACAAATGCCGTTAGGAAGGTACCTCTTTATAATGAATACAGAAACAAAGCAATTAACCATTGCATGACATTCATTAATATTTCTGTTATTCAGATATGCATAGCTGCACTACAAAGACTGAGAAGAAGAACTGGTCTTACAGTGGGTGGAAAATCAAGACGCAAGTTTATTTCCATTGATGAGTCGAAGTTTGCACATAAAAGAAAGGTAAATGGAGCATAGACAAATGAGGTTAATTTGAGAAAAAAATACTACTTGACTTTAAAAGTCAAGATGTAGGGGGATGCTTTTTTGTGCCAGATATACAGTTCTGCTAAACCATCATCCATGGGTCCAGAAAGTTCCAATTTGGTCTCATCACTCCATTAAACATTCTTATTGAATTCTACAGGCCTATCTAAATTCATTTTAGCATATTCAAGTCAACCTTTATGTTCTGTTGTACAAGAATGGCATTCACTGAGGTGTCCAGGCATGAAGTCAATATTTGAGATGTTTTCCCTCCTTCATCAGGTCACCTAGCAGATCTTTGGCAGTAAATTTAGGGTTTATCTCAGCTTCTCTGATCAAACATCTTAATCCCCTTGATTAAAATTGTGGTTTTTCTATCCATTCCCTGAAAGGTTTGCTATAGCTGCAAACTGTTTCTCTGAACTTTTAAAAAAATGTCTTGGAAATGTTAAGTAAGGGTTGAAAAATTAGTGGGTCATTCCATGTCAAATCAGCCAAATTTCAAAAACTCAAATTTTGGACTTTGCAGATATTTATTCTGAAGAAAGATAGACATGTATAGTGATGATAGCTAAAATATTAAATGTCATTGATGAATATTTACTGAGTAATCCACTATTTTGTAGAGCAGGGGTGTTCAACCCTGTTCCTGGAGATTTACCTACCTGCAGACTTTAGTTCCAGCCCTGCTCCAACACAGCTGTCTGTAATTATCAAGTGCTACCTAAGAGATTAATTATCCGGTTCAAGTGTGTTTGTTCAGGGTTGGAGCTGAACTTTGTAGGATGGTAGATCTGCAGGAACAGGGTTGGAAATCCCTGTTGTAGAGGGAAGTCAAAGTGGCAACTTTCACCTGAGATTTAGAGTCAAGTTAC
Organism: Cirrhinus mrigala; assembly: GCA_036247105.1. Lineage (NCBI taxonomy): Eukaryota > Metazoa > Chordata > Actinopteri > Cypriniformes > Cyprinidae > Cirrhinus > Cirrhinus mrigala. The sequence goes on from JAMKFB010000087.1 coordinate 37,756, forward strand.
AGGGGGGTACATTGACTTTAGAAAGATGGCAGCATTATTAAAACCAAATGTTGGTCAATTTGTGTACAGCTGATAGTTATTTTATTTAAAGACCAATGTCTGAAGAAGAAATAATGTTGAAATTGGAATCGTATATTGTTTCCCTCTATTAGAATAATTGCATAGAACATACCTGTTGGAGACTCATAAATATGATTTTTTTTTTTAATTTGTGTGCCTGTAACTCAAGTAGTATTAAAGTTATCTTAATATGATTTTATTTTTTTAAGAAATTTTTATTTTGGAATCTTGATTTTTAGAGCTCTGTATGGTTTAATCCCAGAGATATCAAGATCTCAGTGCAGCTTCAAATTTAATGGGACCATATTTAATGGTCAAAAGCCAAATGTAGTTTTGTGTTTATCTAGTCATTACTGTTTACAATGCAAATAATAACAGTAACCCAGGGATTGTACAGTGTGACACGTCAGATTATGAATGACCAGGATTAATTGTTAACTCTGGGTAAAGTATGAACACTGTGAAATGTAAAAAAGATTACACAGGATTCCATTTTCCTAGGGTTCAGAATTATATAATGGTAATTATTTCAAGTGTAAGAGATGTTAAATGTTTGGGGTACATCAGTGATTCTGCCAAATATGCCCTTAAGCAGTAGATACTGCTTGATCTATGACTACTATGCTTCATATTTTCTAACAATAAACAAGAAAAAGAAATTCTAATAATTAATCCAGATGAGCCTCACTGAGATTCTCTTATCTCAGTGACTGAATATATAGACGTTTTTCCTGAACATGAAAGTAAGTCCGACAATGCTTTGCATTTCCGGTCTCCATTGTTTCTAGTCAAATTAGCGTATATTCCGAGTTGATAATCTAATATTAAACCTATTAAAATGTTTTTAAATAGCACATGGCTCCATAGCACCATCACTTTGCAATGACAGTCATTTGTCAGTGCCTTACTTTAATGAGTGTGTAGATGACACAAAGCTGCAGACGTTAGCTACATTAAAAACTGATGGACACTATTTGAATGGGTTCCTATGGAGAATGGAACAGAAAAGCATTCAATCTGACGTTAGAATTCAGAATGGCGGCGATCATCATTTACTCAGGAAAAAGGTCTATAGGGCCTTAAAAATTTATATTCCAAAAGAAAAGTTTATTAACAACTAGAATCTAAAATCATATTGCAGTATCTTTAATACTTCTTGAGTTACTGGCACGCAAACTTTGTAAAAATAATATTTATAGCACTCAGACTGGTATGTTCAGTGCAGTTGTCTTGACAGAAAGAAATGAGACACATCTCCAGTTTAAACATTATTTGTTCTTCAGACATTCCTCTTTAAAAGAAAATTAAATTTTTACATTTTTTTTTTTAAACTCACCCACATTTGGTTTTTGAACACTGAAAATGTGTACATTTTGACGATTTACTCCCGGAGCCATATTGAAATTCCAATATCTCTGGAACCAAATCTCATAAGGCGTTAAAAATAAAGATGCTGTTTCCCTAGTTTTGATTGGTCACTATTGGCACATAATGCAACTAAGATAACTAAAGTCAACAGATTTTACTAATATAACTACCAATCTCTGTGCAAAAATAAAATAATGAACTCATTTTTTGACTCTAAATCTAAGGTGAAAATTGCCATTTTGACCTTCCTCTACAAAATAGTGGATTACTCAGTAAATATTCATCCATGACATTTAATATTTAATAATTTATATGGCTTTTATCACTATACTTGTCTATCTTTCTTTAAAATAAATATTAGCAAAATCACAAATTTGAGCCGGGGACCTCTGGTTGAGTTGACACGGAGTGACCCTAGTTGTATTATGACAGCATCTTAAAAAATTATATATTGACATTAACATACACTTGGAAATTGTTACAGACTCTTCCGGGTTGAATAATTTTGATTGTGTGTAAACAAAAGATTTTCCTTTTTCACCTGATTTTTTTAATTATTGTTTTTATTATTATTTTTTGTAATGTCATTTTACAAAATGACAAAATTTTAAACTCTCTTGTTTTTGTAACATGACAGCAGAATGTGTTATTATTTTTATTTGCTAGGTTTTTAATATCATTATTTTAAACCAATATTGTTTGACTGATTTACTGTAGCAATTAATAAAATATTTAGTGACATTTTTGGCATCAATTCCAGCATCTAAACTTTTATTTTTTTCTTCTTCTAGTATAAACCGTGGTCGTTTTCGAACTACATGGAGAAGAAACAACTGGGTGTTTGGAATGCTGGAAATCAAGGGCCACAGACGTTTGCCAATTTTAAAGATTGTCAAAAACCGCTCAAAACAGACTCTCATACCCATTATCAGAAGGGGGTCCACCATTTCCAGTGACTGTTGGAGAGCATATGTTCAGCTCTCCGTAGACATGGGTACAGGCATTTTACTGTCAACCATTCAGAGATCTTTGTTGATCCAAACACTGGTTGCCATACACAGCACATAGAACGTGCATGGCAAAGCATCAAGTCACAGGTCTACAAGCACAGAGGCAACAAAAGCAGTCAGCTCTTAAAAGAGCATTTGAAATGTATTCAGTGGTATCATTGGTTAGGCAAACAAAACAAAAAAGGAGTAATTGCTCAGCTGTTTCATGACATAAGAAAGGACTTCAAAATTCATTAATTTGCAGCCATGAAGAACAGACTTAAAAAAGTAATTCTTATATGAAATATAAATAGGTAAAATCCAGATATATGCAGATCCAGAGTGCTTGTTAATTTAATATCTATAAAAAATGTATGTGATTACATAGTTTTTTTATATATATATATCAACTTACTATATATTGCATGTAACTTCTTTGTATTAAAATGTATGTTTTCTTTATTCTCCATGTAAATTATTCCCTGGACTCTGACACAGGCTCCACATTTTAAGTGGTCAGTTTTTGTGTAATTTCAGTGTGTGTGCACATTATTTCCTCCTGAGTATCCCCAATGGTTCCACACTTTATTTTAAGTGGTCGGTTTTTGTGTATTTTCAATGTAAGTACACATTAGTTCCTGAGTATTTTCAGTGTAAGTACAGATTAGTTCATGAGTATCCCCAATGGTTCCACACTTTATTTTAAGTGGTTGGTTTTTGTGTATTTTCAATGTAAGTACACATTAGTTCTTGAGTAATTTCAGTGTAAGTACACATTAGTTCCTGAGTATTTTCAGTATAAGTACAAATTAGTTCATGAGTATCCCCAATGGTTCCACACTTTATTTTAAGTGGTCAGTTTTTGTGTATTTTCAATGTAAGTACACATTAGTTCTTGAATAATTTCAATTTAAGTACACATTAGTTCCTGAGTATTTTCAGTGTAAGTATAGATAAGTTCATGAGTATCCCCAATGGTTCCACACTTTATTTTAGGTGCGCAGTTTTTGTGTATTTTCAATGTAAGTACACATTAGTTCTTGAGTAATTTTTGTGTAAGTACACATTAGTTCTTGAGAATCGACCCAATGGTTCCACACTTTATTTTAGGTGCGCCGTTTTTGTGTATTTTCAATGTAAGTACACATTAGTTCTTGAGAAATTTTAGTGTAAGTACACATTAGTTCCTGAGTATCAACAATGGTTCCACACTTTATTTTAGGTGGTCAGTTTTGGTGTATTTTCAATGTAAGTACACATTAGTTCCTGAGTATCAACAATGGTTCCACACTTTATTTTAGGTGGGCAGTTTTGGTGTATTTTCGGTGTAAGTACACATTAGTTCTTGAGTAATTTTAGTGTAAGTACACATTAGTTCTTGAGTAATTTCAGTGTAAGTACACATTGGTTCTTGAGTAATTTTAGTGTAAGTACACATTGGTTCTTGAGTACCAACAATGGTTCCACACTTTATTTTAGGTGGGCAGTTTTGGTGTATTTTCAATGTAAGCACGCGTTAGTTCCTGAGTATCAACAATGGTTTCACACTTTACAACAAAGTTTCATTAGTTGACATGAGTTAACAATGAACAATATTTCTACATTATTTATTAAGTTTAGTTAATGTTGACCTCAGCATTTACTAGTACATTTTTAAGATCAAAAGATGTATCTATTAACATTAGTTAATGTGGTGTGAACTAACCCGAACAAGAACATTTCTAAACTGACGTCAGCAAAGAATAATACAATCTTTAAAATATATTATGCATTGCTAGTTCCTGTTACTAATGCATTAACTAATGTTAACAAACGAAACCTCATTGCAGTCTTGCTGATAGAGTATTAGATAGAGTATTTGCACATTGTTGTTTACAGCATGTGAGGCACACAACAAAATCAAACTTCCTGAGTAGCCGTAACATGCTATATAAAAATGACTGAATCTACATTGTTGTATTCTGCAAACATTTGTTGCATCCATACTAAATGGTTTGAATAATAAATATATTAAGCACACATGGTAGGTATGAACAACAATGCTTTACACCTGTAAAAACATAAAAATTACAAAAATAAATAAATCACAGAAACCGCAGAGTACTTACAATTGTAGTTACAAAATTACAATTATGGCATGTACTTACAAAAGTGTACTTACAACGTACATATGTAAGTACACTATTATAACTACAGACTGAACATGCATGTACTTTAAATGTAAGTACAATGTAAGAACATGAAGGTACAATGACAGTACATTGTATTAAGTGCTTAATGTGTCGTGTAAGTACATTGTTGTTAAGGCCACCTAATGTAAAGTGGGACCAGAAGGCTTGCTCAGAAATGCTCTAAAACGCATTTTCTCGGTCAGAAAACGCTAGTTATGCAGTTTGATGAAAAAAGCTGAGCCACATTAAAAATATTTCACATGCATGAAAGGAATGTTATTTGCAATGCAGGAAAACACTTCTTGATGTGTTAGAAGCTTTATGCATATGAAATTTAGTTAGAGCCTCAATGCATTAAAACGCTTAGTTAAGGACTTCTAGGATCACTAATAGCGATTTTATGCATCCCAGCTTATGAAAAGAAGGCTTGCTCAGAAATGCTCTAAAACGCATTTTCTCGGTCAGAAAAGGCTCATGCAGTTTGATGAAAAATGCTGAGCCACATTAAAAAAATTTCACATGCATGAAAGGAATGTTATTTGCAATGCAGGAAAACACTTCTTGATGTGTTAGAAGCTTTATGCATATGAAATTTAGTTAGAACCTACAATGCATTAAAACTCATAGTTAAGGACTTCTAGGATCACTAATAGCGATTTTATGCATCCTAGCTTATGAAAAGAAGGCTTGCTCAGAAATGCTCTAAAACACATTTTCTCGGTCAGAAAAGGCTTGTTATGCAGTTTGATGAAAAATGCTGAGCCACATTAAAAATATTTCACATGCATGAAAGGAATGTTATTTGCAATGCAGGAAAACACTTCTTGATGTGTTAGAAGCTTTATGCATATGAAATTTAGTTAGAGCCTCAATGCATTAAAACGCTTAGTTAAGGACTTCTAGGATCACTAATAGCGATTTTATGCATCCCAGCTTATGAAAAGAAGGCTTGCTCAGAAATGCTCTAAAACGCATTTTCTCGGTCAGAAAAGGCTAATTATGCAGTTTGATGAAAAATGCTGAGCCACATTAAAAAAATTTCACATGCATGAAAGGAATGTTATTTGCAATGCAGGAAAACACTTCTTGATGTGTTAGAAGCTATATGCATATGAAATTTAGTTAGAGCTACAATGCATTAAAACTCATAGTTAAGGACTTCTAGGACCACTAATAGCGATTTTTTGCATCCTAGCTTATGAAAAGAAGGCTTGCTCAGAAATGCTCTAAAACGCATTTTCTCGGTCAGACAAGGCTTGTTATGCATTTTGATGAAAAATGCTGAGCCACATTAAAAATATTTCACATGCATGAAAGGAATGTTATTTGCAATGCAGGAAAACACTTCTTGATGTGTTAGAAGCTTTATGCATATGAAATTTAGTTAGAGCCACAATGCATTAAAACTCTTAGTTAAGGACTTCTAGGATCACTAATAGCGATTTTATGCATCCCAGCTTATGAAAAGAAGGCTTGCTCAGAAATGCTCTAAAACGCATTTTCTCGGTCAGAAAAGGCTGTTATGCAGTTTGATGAAAAATGCTGAGCCACATTAAAAATATTTCACATGCATGAAAGGAATGTTATTTGCAATGCAGGAAAACACTTCTTGATGTGTTAGAAGCTTTATGCATATGAAATTTAGTTAGAGCCTCAATGCATTAAAACTCTTAGTTAAGGACTTCTAGGATCACTAATAGCGATTTTATGCATCCCAGCTTATGAAAAGAAGGCTTGCTCAGAAATGCTCTAAAACGCATTTTCTCGGTCAGAAAAGGCTTGTTATGCAGTTTGATGAAAAATGCTGAGCCACATTAAAAATATTTCACATGCATGAAAGGAATGTTATTTGCAATGCAGGAAAACACTTCTTGATGTGTTAGAAGCTTTATGCATATGAAATTTAGTTAGAGCCTCAATGCATTAAAACTCTTAGTTAAGGACTTCTAGGATCACTAATAGCGATTTTATGCATCCTAGCTTATGAAAAGAAGGCTTGCTCAGAAATGCTCTAAAACGCATTTTCTCGGTCAGAAAAGGCTAGTTATGCAGTTTGATGAAAAATGCTGAGCCACATTAAAAATATTTCACATGCATGAAAGGAATGTTATTTGCAATGCAGGAAAACACTTCTTGATGTGTTAGAAGCTTTATGCATATGAAATTTAGTTAGAGCCTCAATGCATTAAAACTCTTAGTTAAGGACTTCTAGGATCACTAATAGCGATTTTATGCATCCCAGCTTATGAAAAGAAGGCTTGCTCAGAAATGCTCTAAAACGCATTTTCTCGGTCAGAAAAGGCTAGTTATGCAGTTTGATGAAAAATGCTGAGCCACATTAAAAATATTTCACATGCATGAAAGGAATGTTATTTGCAATGCAGGAAAACACTTCTTGATGTGTTAGAAGCTTTATGCATATGAAATTTAGTTAGAGCCTCAATGCATTAAAACGCTTAGTTAAGGACTTCTAGGATCACTAATAGCGATTTTATGCATCCCAGCTTATGAAAAGAAGGCTTGCTCAGAAATGCTCTAAAACGCATTTTCTCGGTCAGAAAAGGCTAGTTATGCAGTTTGATGAAAAATGCTGAGCCACATTAAAAATATTTCACATGCATGAAAGGAATGTTATTTGCAATGCAGGAAAACACTTCTTGATGTGTTAGAAGCTTTATGCATATGAAATTTAGTTAGAGCCTCAATGCATTAAAACCTTAGTTAAGGACTTCTAGGATCACTAATAGCGATTTTATGCATCCCAGCTTATGAAAAGAAGGCTTGCTCAGAAATGCTCTAAAACGCATTTTCTCGGTCAGAAAAGGCTTGTTATGCAGTTTGATGAAAAATGCTGAGCCACATTAAAAATATTTCACATGCATGAAAGGAATGTTATTTGCAATGCAGGAAAACACTTCTTGATGTGTTAGAAGCTTTATGCATATGAAATTTAGTTAGAGCCTCAATGCATTAAAACTCTTAGTTAAGGACTTCTAGGATCACTAATAGCGATTTTATGCATCCTAGCTTATGAAAAGAAGGCTTGCTCAGAAATGCTCTAAAACGCATTTTCTCGGTCAGAAAAGGCTAGTTATGCAGTTTGATGAAAAATGCTGAGCCACATTAAAAATATTTCACATGCATGAAAGGAATGTTATTTGCAATGCAGGAAAACACTTCTTGATGTGTTAGAAGCTTTATGCATATGAAATTTAGTTAGAGCCTCAATGCATTAAAACTCTTAGTTAAGGACTTCTAGGATCACTAATAGCGATTTTATGCATCCCAGCTTATGAAAAGAAGGCTTGCTCAGAAATGCTCTAAAACGCATTTTCTCGGTCAGAAAAGGCTTGTTATGCAGTTTGATGAAAAATGCTGAGCCACATTAAAAATATTTCACATGCATGAAAGGAATGTTATTTGCAATGCAGGAAAACACTTCTTGATGTGTTAGAAGCTTTATGCATATGAAATTTAGTTAGAGCCTCAATGCATTAAAACGCTTAGTTAAGGACTTCTAGGATCACTAATAGCGATTTTATGCATCCCAGCTTATGAAAAGAAGGCTTGCTCAGAAATGCTCTAAAACGCATTTTCTCGGTCAGAAAAGGCTAGTTATGCAGTTTGATGAAAAAAGCTGAGCCACATTAAAAATATTTCACATGCATGAAAGGAATGTTATTTGCAATGCAGGAAAACACTTCTTGATGTGTTAGAAGCTTTATGCATATGAAATTTAGTTAGAGCCTCAATGCATTAAAACGCTTAGTTAAGGACTTCTAGGATCACTAATAGCGATTTTATGCATCCCAGCTTATGAAAAGAAGGCTTGCTCAGAAATGCTCTAAAACGCATTTTCTCGGTCAGAAAAGGCTTGTTATGCAGTTTGATGAAAAATGCTGAGCCACATTAAAAATATTTCACATGCATGAAAGGAATGTTATTTGCAATGCAGGAAAACACTTCTTGATGTGTTAGAAGCTTTATGCATATGAAATTTAGTTAGAGCCTCAATGCATTAAAACGCTTAGTTAAGGACTTCTAGGATCACTAATAGCGATTTTATGCATCCTAGCTTATGAAAAGAAGGCTTGCTCAGAAATGCTCTAAAACGCATTTTCTCGGTCAGAAAAGGCTTGTTATGCAGTGTGATGAAAAATGCTGAGCCACATTAAAAATATTTCACATGCATGAAAGGAATGTTATTTGCAATGCAGGAAAACACTTCTTGATGTGTTAGAAGCTTTATGCATATGAAATTTAGTTAGAGCCTCAATGCATTAAAACTCTTAGTTAAGGACTTCTAGGATCACTAATAGCGATTTTATGCATCCCAGCTTATGAAAAGAAGGCTTGCTCAGAAATGCTCTAAAACGCATTTTCTCGGTCAGAAAAGGCTAGTTATGCAGTTTGATGAAAAATGCTGAGCCACATTAAAAATATTTCACATGCATGAAAGGAATGTTATTTGCAATGCAGGAAAACACTTCTTGATGTGTTAGAAGCTTTATGCATATGAAATTTAGTTAGAGCCTCAATGCATTAAAACGCTTAGTTAAGGACTTCTAGGATCACTAATAGCGATTTTATGCATCCCAGCTTATGAAAAGAAGGCTTGCTCAGAAATGCTCTAAAACGCATTTTCTCGGTCAGAAAAGGCTAGTTATGCAGTTTGATGAAAAATGCTGAGCCACATTAAAAATATTTCACATGCATGAAAGGAATGTTATTTGCAATGCAGGAAAACACTTCTTGATGTGTTAGAAGCTTTATGCATATGAAATTTAGTTAGAGCCTCAATGCATTAAAACGCTTAGTTAAGGACTTCTAGGATCACTAATAGCGATTTTTTGCATCCTAGCTTATGAAAAGAAGGCTTGCTCAGAAATGCTCTAAAACGCATTTTCTCGGTCAGAAAAGGCTTGTTATGCAGTTTGATGAAAAATGCTGAGCCACATTAAAAATATTTCACATGCATGAAAGGAATGTTATTTGCAATGCAGGAAAACACTTCTTGATGTGTTAGAAGCTTTATGCATATGAAATTTACTTAGAGCCACAATGCATTAAAACTCTTAGTTAAGGACTTCTAGGATCACTAATAGCCGTTTTATGCATCCTAGCTTATGAAAAGAAGGCTTGCTCAGAAATGCTCTAAAACGCATTTTCTCGGTCAGAAAAGGCTTGTTATGCAGTGTGATGAAAAATGCTGAGCCACATTAAAAATATTTCACATGCATGAAAGGAATGTTATTTGCAATGCAGGAAAACACTTCTTGATGTGTTAGAAGCTTTATGCATATGAAATTTAGTTAGAGCCTCAATGCATTAAAACGCTTAGTTAAGGACTTCTAGGATCACTAATAGCGATTTTATGCATCCCAGCTTATGAAAAGAAGGCTTGCTCAGAAATGCTCTAAAACGCATTTTCTCGGTCAGAAAAGGCTAGTTATGCAGTTTGATGAAAAAAGCTGAGCCACATTAAAAATATTTCACATGCATGAAAGGAATGTTATTTGCAATGCAGGAAAACACTTCTTGATGTGTTAGAAGCTTTATGCATATGAAATTTAGTTAGAGCCTCAATGCATTAAAACCTTAGTTAAGGACTTCTAGGATCACTAATAGCGATTTTATGCATCCCAGCTTATGAAAAGAAGGCTTGCTCAGAAATGCTCTAAAACGCATTTTCTCGGTCAGAAAAGGCTCGTTATGCAGTTTGATGAAAAATGCTGAGCCACATTAAAAAAATTTCACATGCATAAAAGGAATGTTATTTGCAATGCAGGAAAACACTTCTTGATGTGTTAGAAGCTTTATGCATATGAAATTTAGTTAGAGCCTCAATGCATTAAAACACTTAGTTAAGGACTTCTAGGATCACTAATAGCGATTTTATGCATCCCAGCTTATGAAAAGAAGGCTTGCTCAGAAATGCTCTAAAACGCATTTTCTCGGTCAGAAAAGGCTTGTTATGCAGTTTGATGAAAAATGCTGAGCCACATTAAAAATATTTCACATGCATGAAAGGAATGTTATTTGCAATGCAGGAAAACACTTCTTGATGTGTTAGAAGCTTTATGCATATGAAATTTAGTTAGAGCCTCAATGCATTAAAACGCTTAGTTAAGGACTTCTAGGATCACTAATAGCGATTTTATGCATCCCAGCTTATGAAAAGAAGGCTTGCTCAGAAATGCTCTAAAACGCATTTTCTCGGTCAGAAAAGGCTAATTATGCAGTTTGATGAAAAAATGCTGAGCCACATTAAAAAATATTTCACATGCATGAAAGGAATGTTATTTGCAATGCAGGAAAACACTTCTTGATGTGTTAGAAGCTTTATGCATATGAAATTTAGTTAGAGCCTCAATGCATTAAAACGCTTAGTTAAGGACTTCTAGGATCACTAATAGCGATTTTATGCATCCTAGCTTATGAAAAGAAGGCTTGCTCAGAAATGCTCTAAAACGCATTTTCTCGGTCAGAAAACGCTTGTTATGCAGTGTGATGAAAAAATGCTGAGCCACATTAAAAATATTTCACATGCATGAAAGGAATGTTATTTGCAATGCAGGAAAACACTTCTTGATGTGTTAGAAGCTTTATGCATATGAAATTTAGTTAGAGCCTCAATGCATTAAAACGCTTAGTTAAGGACTTCTAGGATCACTAATAGCGATTTTATGCATCCCAGCTTATGAAAAGAAGGCTTGCTCAGAAATGCTCTAAAACGCATTTTCTCGGTCAGAAAAGGCTAGTTATGCAGTTTGATGAAAAAAGCTGAGCCACATTAAAAATATTTCACATGCATGAAAGGAATGTTATTTGCAATGCAGGAAAACACTTCTTGATGTGTTAGAAGCTTTATGCATATGAAATTTAGTTAGAGCCTCAATGCATTAAAACGCTTAGTTAAGGACTTCTAGGATCACTAATAGCGATTTTATGCATCCCAGCTTATGAAAAGAAGGCTTGCTCAGAAATGCTCTAAAACGCATTTTCTCGGTCAGAAAAGGCTTGTTATGCAGTTTGATGAAAAATGCTGAGCCACATTAAAAAAATTTCACATGCATGAAAGGAATGTTATTTGCAATGCAGGAAAACACTTCTTGATGTGTTAGAAGCTTTATGCATATGAAATTTAGTTAGAGCCACAATGCATTAAAACTCTTAGTTAAGGACTTCTAGGATCACTAATAGCGATTTTATGCATCCTAGCTTATGAAAAGAAGGCTTGCTCAGAAATGCTCTAAAACGCATTTTCTCGGTCAGAAAAGGCTTGTTATGCAGTGTGATGAAAAATGCTGAGCCACATTAAAAATATTTCACATGCATGAAAGGAATGTTATTTGCAATGCAGGAAAACACTTCTTGATGTGTTAGAAGCTTTATGCATATGAAATTTAGTTAGAGCCTCAATGCATTAAAACGCTTAGTTAAGGACTTCTAGGATCACTAATAGCGTTTTATGCATCCCAGCTTATGAAAAGAAGGCTTGCTCAGAAATGCTCTAAAACGCATTTTCTCGGTCAGAAAAGGCTAGTTATGCAGTTTGATGAAAAATGCTGAGCCACATTAAAAATATTTCACATGCATGAAAGGAATGTTATTTGCAATGCAGGAAAACACTTCTTGATGTGTTAGAAGCTTTATGCATATGAAATTTAGTTAGAGCCTCAATGCATTAAAATCTTAGTTAAGGACTTCTAGGATCACTAATAGCGTTTTATGCATCCAGCTTATGAAAGAAGGCTTGCTCAGAAGCCTAAACGCATTTTCGTCAGAAAGTAGCATTAGAAAAGCTGAGCCACATATTTCCATGCATAAAGGATGTTATTGCATGCAGGAAAACTCTGAGTGTTAGAGCTTATGCATAGAAAGTTAGCCATGCATTAGTTAAGGACTAGACATAGCGTTTTGCATCCAGCATGAAAGAAGGCTTGCTCAGAATGCCTAAACTTCTCGTCAGAAGGTTTGCAGTGAAAAAATGCTGAGCCACATTAAAAATATTTCACATGCATGAAAGGAATGTTATTTGCAATGCAGGAAAACACTTCTTGATGTGTTAGAAGCTTTATGCATATGAAATTTAGTTAGAGCCTCAATGCATTAAAACTCTTAGTTAAGGACTTCTAGGATCACTAATAGCGATTTTATGCATCCTAGCTTATGAAAAGAAGGCTTGCTCAGAAATGCTCTAAAACGCATTTTCTCGGTCAGAAAAGGCTAGTTATGCAGTTTGATGAAAAAATGCTGAGCCACATTAAAAATATTTCACATGCATGAAAGGAATGTTATTTGCAATGCAGGAAAACACTTCTTGATGTGTTAGAAGCTTTATGCATATGAAATTTAGTTAGAGCCTCAATGCATTAAAACTCTTAGTTAAGGACTTCTAGGATCACTAATAGCCGTTTTATGCATCCCAGCTTATGAAAAGAAGGCTTGCTCAGAAATGCTCTAAAACGCATTTTCTCGGTCAGAAAAGGCTTGTTATGCAGTTTGATGAAAAATGCTGAGCCACATTAAAAATATTTCACATGCATGAAAGGAATGTTATTTGCAATGCAGGAAAACACTTCTTGATGTGTTAGAAGCTTTATGCATATGAAATTTAGTTAGAGCCTCAATGCATTAAAACCTTAGTTAAGGACTTCTAGGATCACTAATAGCGATTTTATGCATCCCAGCTTATGAAAAGAAGGCTTGCTCAGAAATGCTCTAAAACGCATTTTCTCGGTCAGAAAAGGCTGTTATGCAGTTTGATGAAAAATGCTGAGCCACATTAAAAAAATTTCACATGCATGAAAGGAATGTTATTTGCAATGCAGGAAAACACTTCTTGATGTGTTAGAAGCTTTATGCATATGAAATTTAGTTAGAGCCTCAATGCATTAAAACCTTAGTTAAGGACTTCTAGGATCACTAATAGCGATTTTATGCATCCCAGCTTATGAAAAGAAGGCTTGCTCAGAAATGCTCTAAAACGCATTTTCTCGGTCAGAAAAGGCTTGTTATGCAGTTTGATGAAAAATGCTGAGCCACATTAAAAATATTTCACATGCATGAAAGGAATGTTATTTGCAATGCAGGAAAACACTTCTTGATGTGTTAGAAGCTTTATGCATATGAAATTTAGTTAGAGCCTCAATGCATTAAAACGCTTAGTTAAGGACTTCTAGGATCACTAATAGCGATTTTATGCATCCCAGCTTATGAAAAGAAGGCTTGCTCAGAAATGCTCTAAAACGCATTTTCTCGGTCAGAAAAGGCTAGTTATGCAGTTTGATGAAAAATGCTGAGCCACATTAAAAATATTTCACATGCATGAAAGGAATGTTATTTGCAATGCAGGAAAACACTTCTTGATGTGTTAGAAGCTTTATGCATATGAAATTTAGTTAGAGCCTCAATGCATTAAAACTCTTAGTTAAGGACTTCTAGGATCACTAATAGCCGATTTTATGCATCCTAGCTTATGAAAAGAAGGCTTGCTCAGAAATGCTCTAAAACGCATTTTCTCGGTCAGAAAACGCTAGTTATGCAGTTTGATGAAAAAATGCTGAGCCACATTAAAAATATTTCACATGCATGAAAGGAATGTTATTTGCAATGCAGGAAAACACTTCTTGATGTGTTAGAAGCTTTATGCATATGAAATTTAGTTAGAACCTCAATGCATTAAAACGCTTAGTTAAGGACTTCTAGGATCACTAATAGCGATTTTATGCATCCCAGCTTATGAAAAGAAGGCTTGCTCAGAAATGCTCTAAAACGCATTTTCTCGGTCAGAAAACGCTAGTTATGCAGTTTGATGAAAAATGCTGAGCCACATTAAAAATATTTCACATGCATGAAAGGAATGTTATTTGCAATGCAGGAAAACACTTCTTGATGTGTTAGAAGCTTTATGCATATGAAATTTAGTTAGAACCTCAATGCATTAAAACTCTTAGTTAAGGACTTCTAGGATCACTAATAGCCGTTTTATGCATCCTAGCTTATGAAAAGAAGGCTTGCTCAGAAATGCTCTAAAACGCATTTTCTCGGTCAGAAAAGGCTAGTTATGCAGTTTGATGAAAAATGCTGAGCCACATTAAAAATATTTCACATGCATGAAAGGAATGTTATTTGCAATGCAGGAAAACACTTCTTGATGTGTTAGAAGCTTTATGCATATGAAATTTAGTTAGAGCCTCAATGCATTAAAACTCTTAGTTAAGGACTTCTAGGATCACTAATAGCGATTTTATGCATCCCAGCTTATGAAAAGAAGGCTTGCTCAGAAATGCTCTAAAACGCATTTTCTCGGTCAGAAAAGGCTAGTTATGCAGTTTGATGAAAAATGCTGAGCCACATTAAAAATATTTCACATGCATGAAAGGAATGTTATTTGCAATGCAGGAAAACACTTCTTGATGTGTTAGAAGCTTTATGCATATGAAATTTAGTTAGAGCCTCAATGCATTAAAACGCTTAGTTAAGGACTTCTAGGATCACTAATAGCGATTTTATGCATCCCAGCTTATGAAAAGAAGGCTTGCTCAGAAATGCTCTAAAACGCATTTTCTCGGTCAGAAAAGGCTTGTTATGCAGTTTGATGAAAAATGCTGAGCCACATTAAAAAAAATTTCACATGCATGAAAGGAATGTTATTTGCAATGCAGGAAAACACTTCTTGATGTGTTAGAAGCTTTATGCATATGAAATTTAGTTAGAGCCTCAATGCATTAAAACGCTTAGTTAAGGACTTCTAGGATCACTAATAGCGATTTTATGCATCCTAGCTTATGAAAAGAAGGCTTGCTCAGAAATGCTCTAAAACGCATTTTCTCGGTCAGAAAAGGCTTGTTATGCAGTGTGATGAAAAATGCTGAGCCACATTAAAAATATTTCACATGCATGAAAGGAATGTTATTTGCAATGCAGGAAAACACTTCTTGATGTGTTAGAAGCTTTATGCATATGAAATTTAGTTAGAGCCTCAATGCATTAAAACTCTTAGTTAAGGACTTCTAGGATCACTAATAGCGATTTTATGCATCCCAGCTTATGAAAAGAAGGCTTGCTCAGAAATGCTCTAAAACGCATTTTCTCGGTCAGAAAAGGCTAGTTATGCAGTTTGATGAAAAATGCTGAGCCACATTAAAAATATTTCACATGCATGAAAGGAATGTTATTTGCAATGCAGGAAAACACTTCTTGATGTGTTAGAAGCTTTATGCATATGAAATTTAGTTAGAGCCTCAATGCATTAAAACTCTTAGTTAAGGACTTCTAGGATCACTAATAGCGATTTTATGCATCCTAGCTTATGAAAAGAAGGCTTGCTCAGAAATGCTCTAAAACGCATTTTCTCGGTCAGAAAAGGCTTGTTATGCAGTGTGATGAAAAATGCTGAGCCACATTAAAAATATTTCACATGCATGAAAGGAATGTTATTTGCAATGCAGGAAAACACTTCTTGATGTGTTAGAAGCTTTATGCATATGAAATTTAGTTAGAGCCTCAATGCATTAAAACGCTTAGTTAAGGACTTCTAGGATCACTAATAGCGATTTTATGCATCCTAGCTTATGAAAAGAAGGCTTGCTCAGAAATGCTCTAAAACGCATTTTCTCGGTCAGAAAAGCTTGTTATGCAGTTTGATGAAAAATGCTGAGCCACATTAAAAATATTTCACATGCATGAAAGGAATGTTATTTGCAATGCAGGAAAACACTTCTTGATGTGTTAGAAGCTTTATGCATATGAAATTTAGTTAGAGCCTCAATGCATTAAAACTCTTAGTTAAGGACTTCTAGGATCACTAATAGCGATTTTATGCATCCCAGCTTATGAAAAGAAGGCTTGCTCAGAAATGCTCTAAAACGCATTTTCTCGGTCAGAAAAGGCTAGTTATGCAGTTTGATGAAAAATGCTGAGCCACATTAAAAATATTTCACATGCATGAAAGGAATGTTATTTGCAATGCAGGAAAACACTTCTTGATGTGTTAGAAGCTTTATGCATATGAAATTTAGTTAGAGCCTCAATGCATTAAAACGCTTAGTTAAGGACTTCTAGGATCACTAATAGCGATTTTATGCATCCCAGCTTATGAAAAGAAGGCTTGCTCAGAAATGCTCTAAAACGCATTTTCTCGGTCAGAAAAGGCTTGTTATGCAGTTTGATGAAAAATGCTGAGCCACATTAAAAATATTTCACATGCATGAAAGGAATGTTATTTGCAATGCAGGAAAACACTTCTTGATGTGTTAGAAGCTTTATGCATATGAAATTTAGTTAGAGCCTCAATGCATTAAAACGCTTAGTTAAGGACTTCTAGGATCACTAATAGCGATTTTTTGCATCCTAGCTTATGAAAAGAAGGCTTGCTCAGAAATGCTCTAAAACGCATTTTCTCGGTCAGAAAAGGCTTGTTATGCAGTGTGATGAAAAATGCTGAGCCACATTAAAAATATTTCACATGCATGAAAGGAATGTTATTTGCAATGCAGGAAAACACTTCTTGATGTGTTAGAAGCTTTATGCATATGAAATTTAGTTAGAGCCTCAATGCATTAAAACGCTTAGTTAAGGACTTCTAGGATCACTAATAGCGATTTTATGCATCCCAGCTTATGAAAAGAAGGCTTGCTCAGAAATGCTCTAAAACGCATTTTCTCGGTCAGAAAAGGCTAGTTATGCAGTTTGATGAAAAAATGCTGAGCCACATTAAAAATATTTCACATGCATGAAAGGAATGTTATTTGCAATGCAGGAAAACACTTCTTGATGTGTTAGAAGCTTTATGCATATGAAATTTAGTTAGAGCCTCAATGCATTAAAACTCTTAGTTAAGGACTTCTAGGATCACTAATAGCGATTTTATGCATCCCAGCTTATGAAAAGAAGGCTTGCTCAGAAATGCTCTAAAACGCATTTTCTCGGTCAGAAAAGGCTAGTTATGCAGTTTGATGAAAAATGCTGAGCCACATTAAAAATATTTCACATGCATGAAAGGAATGTTATTTGCAATGCAGGAAAACACTTCTTGATGTGTTAGAAGCTTTATGCATATGAAATTTAGTTAGAGCCTCAATGCATTAAAACGCTTAGTTAAGGACTTCTAGGATCACTAATAGCGATTTTATGCATCCTAGCTTATGAAAAGAAGGCTTGCTCAGAAATGCTCTAAAACGCATTTTCTCGGTCAGAAAAGGCTAGTTATGCAGTTTGATGAAAAATGCTGAGCCACATTAAAAATATTTCACATGCATGAAAGGAATGTTATTTGCAATGCAGGAAAACACTTCTTGATGTGTTAGAAGCTTTATGCATATGAAATTTAGTTAGAGCCTCAATGCATTAAAACTCTTAGTTAAGGACTTCTAGGATCACTAATAGCGATTTTATGCATCCCAGCTTATGAAAAGAAGGCTTGCTCAGAAATGCTCTAAAACGCATTTTCTCGGTCAGAAAAGGCTGTTATGCAGTTTGATGAAAAATGCTGAGCCACATTAAAAATATTTCACATGCATGAAAGGAATGTTATTTGCAATGCAGGAAAACACTTCTTGATGTGTTAGAAGCTTTATGCATATGAAATTTAGTTAGAGCCTCAATGCATTAAAACGCTTAGTTAAGGACTTCTAGGATCACTAATAGCGATTTTATGCATCCCAGCTTATGAAAAGAAGGCTTGCTCAGAAATGCTCTAAAACGCATTTTCTCGGTCAGAAAAGGCTAGTTATGCAGTTTGATGAAAAATGCTGAGCCACATTAAAAATATTTCACATGCATGAAAGGAATGTTATTTGCAATGCAGGAAAACACTTCTTGATGTGTTAGAAGCTTTATGCATATGAAATTTAGTTAGAGCCTCAATGCATTAAAACTCTTAGTTAAGGACTTCTAGGATCACTAATAGCGATTTTATGCATCCCAGCTTATGAAAAGAAGGCTTGCTCAGAAATGCTCTAAAACGCATTTTCTCGGTCAGAAAAGGCTAGTTATGCAGTTTGATGAAAAATGCTGAGCCACATTAAAAATATTTCACATGCATGAAAGGAATGTTATTTGCAATGCAGGAAAACACTTCTTGATGTGTTAGAAGCTTTATGCATATGAAATTTAGTTAGAGCCTCAATGCATTAAAACTCTTAGTTAAGGACTTCTAGGATCACTAATAGCGATTTTATGCATCCTAGCTTATGAAAAGAAGGCTTGCTCAGAAATGCTCTAAAACGCATTTTCTCGGTCAGAAAAGGCTAGTTATGCAGTTTGATGAAAAATGCTGAGCCACATTAAAAATATTTCACATGCATGAAAGGAATGTTATTTGCAATGCAGGAAAACACTTCTTGATGTGTTAGAAGCTTTATGCATATGAAATTTAGTTAGAGCCTCAATGCATTAAAACTCTTAGTTAAGGACTTCTAGGATCACTAATAGCGATTTTATGCATCCCAGCTTATGAAAAGAAGGCTTGCTCAGAAATGCTCTAAAACGCATTTTCTCGGTCAGAAAAGGCTTGTTATGCAGTTTGATGAAAAATGCTGAGCCACATTAAAAATATTTCACATGCATGAAAGGAATGTTATTTGCAATGCAGGAAAACACTTCTTGATGTGTTAGAAGCTTTATGCATATGAAATTTAGTTAGAGCCTCAATGCATTAAAACGCTTAGTTAAGGACTTCTAGGATCACTAATAGCGATTTTATGCATCCCAGCTTATGAAAAGAAGGCTTGCTCAGAAATGCTCTAAAACGCATTTTCTCGGTCAGAAAAGGCTAGTTATGCAGTTTGATGAAAAAATGCTGAGCCACATTAAAAATATTTCACATGCATGAAAGGAATGTTATTTGCAATGCAGGAAAACACTTCTTGATGTGTTAGAAGCTTTATGCATATGAAATTTAGTTAGAGCCTCAATGCATTAAAACGCTTAGTTAAGGACTTCTAGGATCACTAATAGCGATTTTATGCATCCCAGCTTATGAAAAGAAGGCTTGCTCAGAAATGCTCTAAAACGCATTTTCTCGGTCAGAAAAGGCTAATTATGCAGTTTGATGAAAAATGCTGAGCCACATTAAAAATATTTCACATGCATGAAAGGAATGTTATTTGCAATGCAGGAAAACACTTCTTGATGTGTTAGAAGCTTTATGCATATGAAATTTAGTTAGAGCCTCAATGCATTAAAACTCTTAGTTAAGGACTTCTAGGATCACTAATAGCGATTTTATGCATCCCAGCTTATGAAAAGAAGGCTTGCTCAGAAATGCTCTAAAACGCATTTTCTCGGTCAGAAAAGGCTTGTTATGCAGTTTGATGAAAAAATGCTGAGCCACATTAAAAATATTTCACATGCATGAAAGGAATGTTATTTGCAATGCAGGAAAACACTTCTTGATGTGTTAGAAGCTTTATGCATATGAAATTTAGTTAGAGCCTCAATGCATTAAAACGCTTAGTTAAGGACTTCTAGGATCACTAATAGCGATTTTATGCATCCCAGCTTATGAAAAGAAGGCTTGCTCAGAAATGCTCTAAAACGCATTTTCTCGGTCAGAAAAGGCTAATTATGCAGTTTGATGAAAAAATGCTGAGCCACATTAAAAATATTTCACATGCATGAAAGGAATGTTATTTGCAATGCAGGAAAACACTTCTTGATGTGTTAGAAGCTTTATGCATATGAAATTTAGTTAGAGCCTCAATGCATTAAAACGCTTAGTTAAGGACTTCTAGGATCACTAATAGCGATTTTATGCATCCCAGCTTATGAAAAGAAGGCTTGCTCAGAAATGCTCTAAAACGCATTTTCTCGGTCAGAAAAGGCTAGTTATGCAGTTTGATGAAAAATGCTGAGCCACATTAAAAATATTTCACATGCATGAAAGGAATGTTATTTGCAATGCAGGAAAACACTTCTTGATGTGTTAGAAGCTTTATGCATATGAAATTTAGTTAGAGCCTCAATGCATTAAAACGCTTAGTTAAGGACTTCTAGGATCACTAATAGCGATTTTATGCATCCCAGCTTATGAAAAGAAGGCTTGCTCAGAAATGCTCTAAAACGCATTTTCTCGGTCAGAAAAGGCTAGTTATGCAGTTTGATGAAAAATGCTGAGCCACATTAAAAATATTTCACATGCATGAAAGGAATGTTATTTGCAATGCAGGAAAACACTTCTTGATGTGTTAGAAGCTTTATGCATATGAAATTTAGTTAGAGCCTCAATGCATTAAAACGCTTAGTTAAGGACTTCTAGGATCACTAATAGCCGTTTTATGCATCCCAGCTTATGAAAAGAAGGCTTGCTCAGAAATGCTCTAAAACGCATTTTCTCGGTCAGAAAAGGCTAGTTAAGCAGTTTGATGAAAAAATGCTGAGCCACATTAAAAATATTTCACATGCATGAAAGGAATGTTATTTGCAATGCAGGAAAACACTTCTTGATGTGTTAGAAGCTTTATGCATATGAAATTTAGTTAGAGCCTCAATGCATTAAAACTCTTAGTTAAGGACTTCTAGGATCACTAATAGCGATTTTATGCATCCTAGCTTATGAAAAGAAGGCTTGCTCAGAAATGCTCTAAAACGCATTTTCTCGGTCAGAAAAGGCTAGTTATGCAGTTTGATGAAAAATGCTGAGCCACATTAAAAATATTTCACATGCATGAAAGGAATGTTATTTGCAATGCAGGAAAACACTTCTTGATGTGTTAGAAGCTTTATGCATATG
The DNA here is from genome assembly GCA_036247105.1 of Cirrhinus mrigala. Lineage (NCBI taxonomy): Eukaryota > Metazoa > Chordata > Actinopteri > Cypriniformes > Cyprinidae > Cirrhinus > Cirrhinus mrigala. The sequence goes on from JAMKFB010000087.1 coordinate 59,082, forward strand.
AAATTTAGTTAGAACCTCAATGCATTAAAACGCTTAGTTAAGGACTTCTAGGATCACTAATAGCGATTTTATGCATCCCAGCTTATGAAAAGAAGGCTTGCTCAGAAATGCTCTAAAACGCATTTTCTCGGTCAGAAAACGCTAGTTATGCAGTTTGATGAAAAAAGCTGAGCCACATTAAAAATATTTCACATGCATGAAAGGAATGTTATTTGCAATGCAGGAAAACACTTCTTGATGTGTTAGAAGCTTTATGCATATGAAATTTAGTTAGAGCCTCAATGCATTAAAACTCTTAGTTAAGGACTTCTAGGATCACTAATAGCGATTTTATGCATCCCAGCTTATGAAAAGAAGGCTTGCTCAGAAATGCTCTAAAACGCATTTTCTCGGTCAGAAAAGGCTAATTATGCAGTTTGATGAAAAAATGCTGAGCCACATTAAAAATATTTCACATGCATGAAAGGAATGTTATTTGCAATGCAGGAAAACACTTCTTGATGTGTTAGAAGCTTTATGCATATGAAATTTAGTTAGAGCCTCAATGCATTAAAACGCTTAGTTAAGGACTTCTAGGATCACTAATAGCGATTTTATGCATCCCAGCTTATGAAAAGAAGGCTTGCTCAGAAATGCTCTAAAACGCATTTTCTCGGTCAGAAAAGGCTAATTATGCAGTTTGATGAAAAATGCTGAGCCACATTAAAAATATTTCACATGCATGAAAGGAATGTTATTTGCAATGCAGGAAAACACTTCTTGATGTGTTAGAAGCTTTATGCATATGAAATTTAGTTAGAACCTCAATGCATTAAAACTCATAGTTAAGGACTTCTAGGACCACTAATAGCGATTTTTTGCATCCTAGCTTATGAAAAGAAGGCTTGCTCAGAAATGCTCTAAAACGCATTTTCTCGGTCAGAAAAGGCTAGTTATGCAGTTTGATGAAAAATGCTGAGCCACATTAAAAATATTTCACATGCATGAAAGGAATGTTATTTGCAATGCAGGAAAACACTTCTTGATGTGTTAGAAGCTTTATGCATATGAAATTTAGTTAGAGCCTCAATGCATTAAAACTCTTAGTTAAGGACTTCTAGGATCACTAATAGCCGATTTTATGCATCCCAGCTTATGAAAAGAAGGCTTGCTCAGAAATGCTCTAAAACGCATTTTCTCGGTCAGAAAAGGCTTGTTATGCAGTTTGATGAAAAATGCTGAGCCACATTAAAAATATTTCACATGCATGAAAGGAATGTTATTTGCAATGCAGGAAAACACTTCTTGATGTGTTAGAAGCTTTATGCATATGAAATTTAGTTAGAGCCTCAATGCATTAAAACGCTTAGTTAAGGACTTCTAGGATCACTAATAGCGATTTTATGCATCCCAGCTTATGAAAAGAAGGCTTGCTCAGAAATGCTCTAAAACGCATTTTCTCGGTCAGAAAAGGCTAGTTATGCAGTTTGATGAAAAAATGCTGAGCCACATTAAAAATATTTCACATGCATGAAAGGAATGTTATTTGCAATGCAGGAAAACACTTCTTGATGTGTTAGAAGCTTTATGCATATGAAATTTAGTTAGAGCCTCAATGCATTAAAATCTTAGTTAAGGACTTCTAGGATCACTAATAGCGATTTTATGCATCCCAGCTTATGAAAAGAAGGCTTGCTCAGAAATGCTCTAAAACGCATTTTCTCGGTCAGAAAAGGCTTGTTATGCAGTTTGATGAAAAATGCTGAGCCACATTAAAAATATTTCACATGCATGAAAGGAATGTTATTTGCAATGCAGGAAAACACTTCTTGATGTGTTAGAAGCTTTATGCATATGAAATTTAGTTAGAGCCTCAATGCATTAAAACGCTTAGTTAAGGACTTCTAGGATCACTAATAGCGATTTTATGCATCCCAGCTTATGAAAAGAAGGCTTGCTCAGAAATGCTCTAAAACGCATTTTCTCGGTCAGAAAAGGCTAATTATGCAGTTTGATGAAAAATGCTGAGCCACATTAAAAAAAATTTCACATGCATGAAAGGAATGTTATTTGCAATGCAGGAAAACACTTCTTGATGTGTTAGAAGCTTTATGCATATGAAATTTAGTTAGAGCCTCAATGCATTAAAACGCTTAGTTAAGGACTTCTAGGATCACTAATAGCGATTTTATGCATCCCAGCTTATGAAAAGAAGGCTTGCTCAGAAATGCTCTAAAACGCATTTTCTCGGTCAGAAAAGCTTGTTATGCAGTTTGATGAAAAAATGCTGAGCCACATTAAAAATATTTCACATGCATGAAAGGAATGTTATTTGCAATGCAGGAAAACACTTCTTGATGTGTTAGAAGCTTTATGCATATGAAATTTAGTTAGAACCTCAATGCATTAAAACGCTTAGTTAAGGACTTCTAGGATCACTAATAGCGATTTTATGCATCCCAGCTTATGAAAAGAAGGCTTGCTCAGAAATGCTCTAAAACGCATTTTCTCGGTCAGAAAAGGCTAATTATGCAGTTTGATGAAAAATGCTGAGCCACATTAAAAATATTTCACATGCATGAAAGGAATGTTATTTGCAATGCAGGAAAACACTTCTTGATGTGTTAGAAGCTTTATGCATATGAAATTTAGTTAGAGCCTCAATGCATTAAAACTCTTAGTTAAGGACTTCTAGGATCACTAATAGCGATTTTATGCATCCCAGCTTATGAAAAGAAGGCTTGCTCAGAAATGCTCTAAAACGCATTTTCTCGGTCAGAAAAGGCTAGTTATGCAGTTTGATGAAAAATGCTGAGCCACATTAAAAATATTTCACATGCATGAAAGGAATGTTATTTGCAATGCAGGAAAACACTTCTTGATGTGTTAGAAGCTTTATGCATATGAAATTTAGTTAGAGCCTCAATGCATTAAAACTCTTAGTTAAGGACTTCTAGGATCACTAATAGCGATTTTATGCATCCCAGCTTATGAAAAGAAGGCTTGCTCAGAAATGCTCTAAAACGCATTTTCTCGGTCAGAAAAGGCTAGTTATGCAGTTTGATGAAAAATGCTGAGCCACATTAAAAATATTTCACATGCATGAAAGGAATGTTATTTGCAATGCAGGAAAACACTTCTTGATGTGTTAGAAGCTTTATGCATATGAAATTTAGTTAGAGCCTCAATGCATTAAAACGCTTAGTTAAGGACTTCTAGGATCACTAATAGCGATTTTATGCATCCCAGCTTATGAAAAGAAGGCTTGCTCAGAAATGCTCTAAAACGCATTTTCTCGGTCAGAAAAGGCTAATTATGCAGTTTGATGAAAAATGCTGAGCCACATTAAAAATATTTCACATGCATGAAAGGAATGTTATTTGCAATGCAGGAAAACACTTCTTGATGTGTTAGAAGCTTTATGCATATGAAATTTAGTTAGAGCCTCAATGCATTAAAACGCTTAGTTAAGGACTTCTAGGATCACTAATAGCCGTTTTATGCATCCCAGCTTATGAAAAGAAGGCTTGCTCAGAAATGCTCTAAAACGCATTTTCTCGGTCAGAAAAGGCTAATTATGCAGTTTGATGAAAAATGCTGAGCCACATTAAAAAAAATTTCACATGCATGAAAGGAATGTTATTTGCAATGCAGGAAAACACTTCTTGATGTGTTAGAAGCTTTATGCATATGAAATTTAGTTAGAGCCTCAATGCATTAAAACGCTTAGTTAAGGACTTCTAGGATCACTAATAGCGATTTTATGCATCCCAGCTTATGAAAAGAAGGCTTGCTCAGAAATGCTCTAAAACGCATTTTCTCGGTCAGAAAAGGCTAGTTATGCAGTTTGATGAAAAATGCTGAGCCACATTAAAAATATTTCACATGCATGAAAGGAATGTTATTTGCAATGCAGGAAAACACTTCTTGATGTGTTAGAAGCTTTATGCATATGAAATTTAGTTAGAGCCTCAATGCATTAAAACGCTTAGTTAAGGACTTCTAGGATCACTAATAGCGATTTTATGCATCCTAGCTTATGAAAAGAAGGCTTGCTCAGAAATGCTCTAAAACGCATTTTCTCGGTCAGAAAAGGCTAGTTATGCAGTTTGATGAAAAATGCTGAGCCACATTAAAAATATTTCACATGCATGAAAGGAATGTTATTTGCAATGCAGGAAAACACTTCTTGATGTGTTAGAAGCTTTATGCATATGAAATTTAGTTAGAGCCTCAATGCATTAAAACGCTTAGTTAAGGACTTCTAGGATCACTAATAGCCGTTTTATGCATCCCAGCTTATGAAAAGAAGGCTTGCTCAGAAATGCTCTAAAACGCATTTTCTCGGTCAGAAAAGGCTAGTTATGCAGTTTGATGAAAAATGCTGAGCCACATTAAAAATATTTCACATGCATGAAAGGAATGTTATTTGCAATGCAGGAAAACACTTCTTGATGTGTTAGAAGCTTTATGCATATGAAATTTAGTTAGAGCCTCAATGCATTAAAACGCTTAGTTAAGGACTTCTAGGATCACTAATAGCGATTTTATGCATCCCAGCTTATGAAAAGAAGGCTTGCTCAGAAATGCTCTAAAACGCATTTTCTCGGTCAGAAAAGGCTAGTTATGCAGTTTGATGAAAAATGCTGAGCCACATTAAAAATATTTCACATGCATGAAAGGAATGTTATTTGCAATGCAGGAAAACACTTCTTGATGTGTTAGAAGCTTTATGCATATGAAATTTAGTTAGAGCCTCAATGCATTAAAACGCTTAGTTAAGGACTTCTAGGATCACTAATAGCGATTTTATGCATCCTAGCTTATGAAAAGAAGGCTTGCTCAGAAATGCTCTAAAACGCATTTTCTCGGTCAGAAAAGGCTAGTTATGCAGTTTGATGAAAAATGCTGAGCCACATTAAAAATATTTCACATGCATGAAAGGAATGTTATTTGCAATGCAGGAAAACACTTCTTGATGTGTTAGAAGCTTTATGCATATGAAATTTAGTTAGAGCCTCAATGCATTAAAACTCTTAGTTAAGGACTTCTAGGATCACTAATAGCGTTTTATGCATCCCAGCTTATGAAAAGAAGGCTTGCTCAGAAATGCTCTAAAACGCATTTTCTCGGTCAGAAAAGGCTAGTTATGCAGTTTGATGAAAAATGCTGAGCCACATTAAAAATATTTCACATGCATGAAAGGAATGTTATTTGCAATGCAGGAAAACACTTCTTGATGTGTTAGAAGCTTTATGCATATGAAATTTAGTTAGAGCCTCAATGCATTAAAACGCTTAGTTAAGGACTTCTAGGATCACGCGTACTTATGGACCTTTTTCTCTCTCCCGCATCGCACGGGCTCAGCTTATGAAAGGAAGGC
>JAMKFB010000088.1:0-45248 GCA_036247105.1 Cirrhinus mrigala
GCTCCTCAAGTGAGCTACAGGACGACAGAAGCAAACATAACTAATCTTATAATGACATGAACTGACAAAGAACTAACCTTTTGAATGTTTCTTGGCATAAGAGCATCCAGTCAAGTAACTTAATGAATACAAAGGTTGATGTTTTATCAGTAATTCCCTTTTACTCACAAAAAAACTACAATTAGTACAAATACATTCACTAGTGCTACATGCCACATTTAACATTGTAACATTTTATTAACAACACGTAACATTTTAGTTTTAAACATTATGGTTTGAGTAAAGATCATTCATGTCTCTTACCGAGACCACAGTAAGAGTTCAGATATGAGAGATGAGATCAAACCATCAGATAAACCAGAAAATAGCTGTAGAAAAAACTAAAGAGGGTGAAATACAGACAGAATGAGAGATGAAATCAACCAAGTTTGGAAACTTTGGAAACTTATGTCATGAACACAGCGCTGTAAAAGTAATGTCAAGGTTATGGACCTGTTTGTTGTGTTTTTCCCCTGTCTCAGTTTCTTTTCCTTTTATGGTCGTTGTCCTATTCTTGTTTTAGTTACACCTGTGTTCCTAATTATCCTTTGTATTGATATTCCTGCCTGTTCAGTTCTATTTCATTCGGTCTACTATGTTACTACTAGTTTTTTTTTGCATGTGTTTGCTTTGTCTCCTGTGTTGAATTATCCCCTGAGTTTTCATTATTAAAGACTATTTAAGAATATTTCATGACTCCTGCGTTCTCCTTACAACAACGACCTTACAAAACTGTTGCACTGAAGATGTTTTTAGGTGGTGATTTCAATTGTACTGAGCTCAGTTTAGATAAGAATCATACTGAGCCTCATTTAGCTCTATGTAACCATCTAATTCATAGTATTAAACTGAAAGACAGTAGGCTACACTTTCATACATGCTCATACATGTGATAATGTTATATTTTTGGCCAGACTGGAGCGATTTTACAGCTTTAACTATCACCTTAACATTTTTAATAAGTGCTAAATTTTGCCAGTGAGTTTTTCAGATCACAGTATGGTGCATTCTAAATTTGTTTTAAGCTCAATAAAACCCAAAAGTGCATATTGGCACTTTAATACCAATTGGTTAAATGATATTTTTAAAGGAATCTTTTAAGTTCTTTTGAGAAGTTTACAAAACAATGAAGTGTTCTCTTCATTCATACAACAGTGGGGGGCTTATGGTAAGGTCTAAATAAAGCAGTTTATGCAACAGCACACTGACAATGTAACTAAAGAGTTGACTCGGTTCTTAGAGCTTTTGGAAAAAGAGATCATTGATTCTCAGAAACTGGCTCAATCTGTTGGTGAAATTCGACATATGGAAGCCTGCTCTAAGAATAAGGCACAGTTAGCAGATCTACTGGGGCACAAAACACAGGGGCTTTGCAACTCGATTCAGGGCACTGTGTGGAAAGTGTCTTCTTTGACATCTTACCTAAAGTCTCAGAGGAGGCTGATGTGGATCTTTCAGGAGTGTTGACCCTGGGAGAGCTTTTTAAAGCCCTGCAAGCATGGAGCCTGGGAGGGCACCAGGAGTGGACGGACTCGCATTTGACTTATATAAGGCTTTTTGGTTGGAGCTGGGAGAGGATCTCCTTGAGGTACTCAGTGCCAACTTGTCAGAGGGCAGGTTGCTTCTGTAAGATCATTTTGTTACTTCTAATACAGAGATCAAATAATACTGTGCAATTAAAATGACAGCTTTTGTATTATATTTGTGCATCTAACATGTCTGCAGGTGTGTGTACTGAGAAAGGGGAAATCCTCAGCAGCATCCTGGAAATGGTCTAGTGTCATGGATGAGACCCTCCATCACTCCACCTGCCCTTGTTTTCTCATCTGGGCCGGATGTTGCTGTGGTCTCTTCATAATCAGTGAGCTCAGAACCAGTGAGATAATCTAGAAAAAGACTATAAGACACTGAGGATGTGATTTTGATCAAGTTTGTTCTGCTGGTTTCAATGTCAATGGGTGCTAGAGTTTCAGAAGCTTGAAACTGGCCCAGCTGTGTCAATAAAACAATAAAAGGGCAACCGTTTCTTTAACAGGACCACAAAATGAGCAAATTTCACCAACATCTAAATATTTACATGAATTAAACCTGTTGCTCATATCTTTGAGTGGTGGATGATGTCCGATGATGTACTTGTGAAATGAAGTACCTACTCATTGAGTCGCCATTTTGGACGCAGCCACCATCTCTAAAGAACCCTAACATGTCTTCTAAGTAAAGAGTAATCGCTGAATTTGTTAAGTTTCAGAGGGAATGTACTCACTAATGCTGTGCTCAGTGTATATTGTTTTATGGTGCATAATTTCCTACACCTTCTACCTTATTTCTTTTATTCTCAGGTTAGGTAAAGAAAGACAAATCTGTCCTATCTCATAAGCATCTGAGTTTTCTGAGGATTTATATAAATTTATACTTTCATAGATATTTTAGAGCACCTAATTCCACCACCCCTACCCTAAACCTACCCACTTCTCAACAATATAAAACAGAAAACAGCCAAATATAAAAGTGTAAAAGTATTACAAACAAGCTGCATTACATTCCAAGTCCTCCGATATCTTTATGTGAAGAACAGAGTAAATCATAAGGTTTTAATCACTGGAAATGATCTGGGCTGCGTTTCCCAGAAGCACTGTAAAAGCATCCATTGGTTTCAGTGGATCTATAATGTACTTAAGCTTACAATGTTTTTGAGGTCCTCAGTGCCTGCATATATCACATATATCACATTCAGAAAGATGCTACCAAACTTGCATAACGCAATCGGTCACGAGACACAAGAGCCAATGTCATTTAACAACCAAAGCTGACGTAACGCTTTTTCTGGGAGCAATTTTTATTTTTGTGCACAGGCTGCACACAGGATCTGAGCTTAGATGGCGATTACATCTGTTCCTCTCACAAATTAATAGTTTTTCCTCTGAAGACTTGGAATTTTAATACTTTTTTTTTTTTTTTTTTTCAATAAATTGTGACTGTAGCTGTCTCTGCCTGCTATATATTAAGGGGCAGGGGTTGGGTTACGTGCTCATAAATGTGTAAAAAACTGTGCACTGTAAATATGGCAAAATTATGTGAAGAAAGAAACTAAATGTAAACAATCAGTTCACCCAATCTCAATCTTCGTTTGAATTCACACAGTGAATCATATAGGCTGTAAATTGTAGAAATAAACACAAACATCCAGCTCTAAACATGACAGTCACTGAGGTGTAAGTAATTCATACTAATCCATATGAATCAATGACCACTTCAACAAAATAGTTTTTTTGGGACGGGTTTCTGGTTTGTAAGTTTTCCACTGGTTGTCAGTTTTATCTGGTGGTTTGTGCTCAGTGTGGTTGTAGTTCTCATCTCACAGCTCTGACTGTGGTTACAGTAATATCACAAGAATCTTATGCAAAATATGCAAATGCAGGGTTAGTTAGTTCTGCTACAGGTCTGTACCTATTATATGAGTATGCTCTTTTCTAAAATAACTTGTAGCAATTTGTTTAAATTACCTTTTTTTTTTTTTATGTCTGCCCACATCATAAAAAAATAATAATAATAATTTAAATATTCAACTTTGTTTTAAAAACATGGAATAACAACATTAACAATATTATGTAGCTAAATCTGAAAAATGAATGAATGAATGAATAAATAAATAAATAAATAAATAAATAAATAAATAAAATGGTATCCCTGTTCTTAACTGGCCAGCAAACTCGCCTCACCTTAACCCCATAGAAAATCTATGGGGTATTGTGAAGAGGAAGATGCGATATGCCAGACCCAACAATGCAGAAGAGCTGAAGCCCACTATCAGAGCAACCTGGGCTCTCATAACACCTGAGCAGTGCCACAGACTGATCGACTCCATGCCACGCCGCATTGCTGCAGTAATTCAGGCAAAAGGAGCCCCAACTAAGTATTGAGTGCTGCACATGCTCATACTTTTCATGTTCATACTTTTCAGTTGGCCAAGATTTCTAAAAATCCTTTCTTTGTATTGGTTTTAAGTAATATTCTAATTTTCTGAGATACTGAATTTGGAGTTTTCATTAGTTGTCAGTTATAATCATCACAATTAAAAGAAATAAACACTTGAAATATATCAGTCTGTGTGGAATGAATGTATGCATTATACAAGTTTCACTTCTTGAATGGAATTAGTGAAATAAATAAACTTTTTGAAGATATTCTAATGATATGACCAGTACCTGTATGTATACATATATATATATATATATATATATATATATATATATGCAGATGATAAAACCAAGTATGTGTTATTTTCAGGTACAGAAAAAAAAAATATTTTAGGAACAAGTTTTGTCTATCTTTTAACCCTCTGGGGTCGAAAAACGCGCCGGCGCGGTTTGTGGCAGTTTTTCTGATAACACCAAAAAGAACTTCAATTACTCCGTCATTTTTGATCGTACAGATAAGAGCAATATATCAATCGAATCTGTAAGGAATCTAAAAGATTCTAAGGAATCTTTTATTTGTGTACACTCATAATAACAGCAACAACACTTTGTGGTTTTGTGAAATAAAGCAAACAAACAGGGTATGTAGTCTGCTGCAGTGTTCTTTGTGATCGTCATTAACCCTCATGTACTGTTCCGGGTCAATTTGACCCGATTTGATTTTCGAGCTGTTGGAAATATCAGTTAACTTATGTTTTTTTTTTCTTGAAGTTTTGTGACTTTTCCTCATTTAAAGTCATGAACATGCATGCAAAGTTTCAACACGCTGATGTGTTTTGACATGTCCAACTCTAGTCCTGAATCATCACAGATTATTGTAGAAGCAAAAGTTATAGAAGTAAATTTATAAAAAGTTATAGAAGTTTAAATTTATAAAAATGTAAAATATAAAAATTATTTTTTACAAAACATGTTTACTTCCAAATCTTCAAGTAAATCAAAGCTAGTCATCTGAACAAGTTTTGTGCCAAATTTTAGGTTGATATCTCCAAAAAAATAATATTTAAGTAAGATTTTGTGGATGCAGTACCAAACTTTTCCACTAGATGATATAAAGGGACTCTGGATTTCCATTTATTTTTTGAGTGTTCTGAACTATATATTTTCATAATTCTCTAAATATTTATGAAGTAGACATCCTATTCAGAAATAGTTTGGGCAGTAACTTTAATATTTGATTCAATTCAATCTCCAAAACACATAAAATGTACATATAACATACATACAGAATAAGAGTGCGTTAGGCACCATATCACAAATGGAGAATATATCGCTATTTATCTATTGCTCTGTAATTTTTGAAAAACAGTCACCAAATATGAAAACTAGAGTCCAAAACCTTTCAAATGATATATAGTTTGTCATAATTACTCTAGGTTTAGATCAAGATATTATCATGTAACAGGACTCTTAGGAAGCGTGAGTAGATCCAAGTGTGAGCTTTATTATACAGATCGTAGTCAAGACAGGCAGGGTCAGACACCAGCAAACTATCCAGGGCGAGACAAGAGCGTAATCCAGTAAATCAGGCAGAAGGTCAAAATACCAAGAGAGCAGTCCAAAAGTAACGAATGAACAAGGCTATGAAACTAGGCAAAAACTATGGCAATGAAGCTAGGCAAAACTATGACTATGAAACAAAACCATAGAAAACACAAAACAAGGCAATGAAAATAGGGAAAACACTTGATAGAGTCCACACAGGCAAAACAATACTTCACGGTGGCTGTTTGGCATGGTCTGCCTTATATGGCTGCCAAACAGGAAGTAACTATAGAAGCAGCAGAGGGATTGGTAACAGACAGTCCATGAGCAAGGGCTCCCTCTGCTGGTGTGGCGTTACACATTAAAATATGTGTAATCACAAACATCCCACAGGCGTAGGGGAGGGGCAGTCAAAAATAGTGGTTAAAAACATTTTTATGAATCATAAATTCAGATATTCATTCTTTGTAATGTGTGAAAAGTATTGCTATTAAAAGTCAATTGATTTTATTTGATTGTATGTTTTTTTTTTTTTTTTTCATATTGTAATTTTTGTGGAATTACATTAAATCCAATACAGGTCAATTTGACCCGGACCATACAGGAAGTCGCCTGTTTTCGAACAGTACATGAGGGTTAAGAAATGTGTCGCTAAACCTCAGCAAATACTCAACACAGAGACATGATAGATATATCTATAGAAAGCCTGACATGTCTACTTTTAAATGAAGTAAGTCTTATCAAAAACAAATATCATGTGTTAAAGTAATCTGTATGAAACCAACCCCATGTCCAGTCTTTCTCGTCAGACCTAATGCTGCGTTCACGCCATATCGTAATTACCGTAATTTCGAGATGACAACATGTGACGTTCTACTCGGAGCTGTTCATGTCCTCAGACTCGGAATTTTGTTTTTCTATGGCAACACTATCAGGGCCTAAACAGAGCCTACGTTGGTCAGGTGGTACAGCAGTCATGTGGTACAAGTCGTAGCTTTCAGAAGACTCCCAGTTCACAAGTTGTAATTACGAGTTTTACGAAGACGTGAACGCTTTTTACAAGTTGGAATCTCGTAATTACGGGAATTCCGATATGGCGTGAACACACCTTAATTATTTTCAATTTCATCATGCCCACGAGCTACGTACACTTTTGATATTATAATCAGCCACGTGGAGGCGCAAGCAGCGCACCCCCCACATCAACGTAAACAAAGCAGCGAGACTTGGCTCCGTTGTTTATCTCGGCTACTTGCATCTTGTTACTGGAAGAAGACGTGCTGTGAGGAGTAAGATTTATATTTCCCTCAGAGGAAGAACTCGATGCCACGCACGGCGAGATCCAGCGAAAGAGTAAGTCTTTCTTTTATTAGCCTGCTTACATTAGTTGTTGTGTTACTGTGACATAACTTGTAAGTTACACATTATAGTAGTTAGATTTTTTCCAAACTATAATTCCTGACTACATGTGCAATCAAGTGAAACGTTATGTTTCATTTCATTGCATCAAAATGTTTCAGGACGTTGTTCTATAAAATAAAAATGACGCAATATAAAAGTAATAGTGTTTACACTGTAACACTGAATGACAGAGTCTAAGATTGTTTAGACAAAACTACTGCCATATACTTTGTTCACGAAGAGATGTTTATGACGTGCTTAACAATAATAAATTAGTTTCCCAGACATAAAATGGTTTTGTATTGTATAATACATACAAAGCATGCTTGTGTTTATGACTATAAAATCATATTTATTTATTTGTTTGTTTGTTTGTTTATTTATTTATTTATTTATCGTATAACGATAGGATAATATTAGTTTATTATTAATACTCTGTTCATGAATAGTTGTTTAACGTGCTAAACAATAATAATTAGTTTCTCAGATATAAAATGTCATTTTTTAAAGATAGTATAAAGCATGTGTGAGCCTATGACTACAAAATCATACTGTATGTATATATTACAGATGCTCCTGATATTAACATGTTTACAGATGTTGTTTTGTTTTTTGTTTTTTTTTCCAGTGATCTGATACCTGCACCACAGATGAATGCTACATGAATGCCACATGAAGAGTGCTGTACCAACATCAGATGTTCAACTACACAGATTTTTTATTATAAAACAATTTCCTGGACTACTGATGATGAGTTTTGTTTCTTAAATCCATGGAAAGAAGCAGCAATCACTTACATATGAGGTATAATTAAATACTTATTTCACTTGTTGAAAAGAATTCAGAAAATATCTCTTTGGTTAGATCAGTGTAGTCAATAATGTGCTTTTGACCTTCATTATGTATGTTTTGATGACACTATGTTGTAAATAAAATACAAATAGTCTAAAACTCCATTCTCTGAATCTCTCATTGTTTCTACCTGACAGTCACAGCCTCACTGATGGGCCATTAGAGGAGGGCCTTTTGTCTTTCAGGTGTGCAAGAAAGAGATTGGCTTCTGCAACATTTGTATCTGTACTTGATTATGGTGACGTAGTGTATCATATCTTCTTTCTTCTTTAGATGCTGTTTATCATGGTGCTTTAAGATTCATATCCAATTGTAAACCTTCAACTCACTATTGCACCTTGTATAACAGTAGCTTGGCCTTCTTTATATACTAGAAAAATGCACTGGCATTTAATTATTTATAAAGTCATCTTGGGGATGTTGCCTACATATATCTGTTGTCTTATATAACAGAGAAATGTTGAGAAATATTTCCTTGATTCTCAGAATTATTATACTCTATTATTTTTGTTCGAGCTGAATTGGGTAAGAAGGGTTTTATCTATGCAGCTCTGTCTAATTTGTTAATTCAATAATATTTTTCAGTGTTCTTAGATCATTTTTGTTTGTTTGTTTGTTTTTTCTTTTTGGAAATTTGTGATTAAACTAATTGTATCACTGCCCATTTTGGCCAGGGCACTCCTGTGAAAGAGATTTTTAATCTCAGAGAGACTTTTCTGGTTAACACTCCCCATGCACACTGGTCACATGAGGCCAGGCATTGTCATGCACCAGGAGGAACTCAGGGCCCACTTTACCAGCAGAAGATGTGACAGCAGCTCTGAGGATTTCATCCTGGCACCTAACAGCAGTGAGGGTACCTCTGGCTAGCATGTGGATGTCTGTGTGAACCTCCAAGGCTATTCTTCCCCAGATAATCACTGACGCACTGCCAAACAGGTCATTCTGGGTGATGCTGCAGGCAGCATTATGTTCTCCATGACATCTCCAGACTTTCACATGTGAACCCACTGGCATCTAAGAAGATGTTCACCGGTATACGCCAATCCCGCTGCACAGTGCTTGGCTTTGAGCACAGGTCCCACTAGAAGATGTCTGGCCCTCATGCTACCCTTATGGAGTTTGATACTGACAGTTTGGTCAGAAAAATACACACCAGAAGCCTGCTGCAGGTCATTTTGGAGGGCTCTGGGAGTGTTCCTCTTGTTCCTCCGCACATAAATAACAGATACCGTTCCTGCTGCTGGGTTGGTACCCTTGGATTTCCATTTTGCACCTGCAAACCCATTTCGTTTTGGGGGTTTTCTTGTTGTTTCATCTCCAGTGCACTTGTTGTCACTTTCATTTGCACCAAAGCAGAAGAAACTGATAAACACTGAAAATCATCATAATCAGAATTATTCTACACTGTCTTTTTGGATACAGTAAAACATTTACATACAGTAACTTTTTTATTATTTGCTTTTCTTAATACTTTTAAACTTTATAGTTTTACTGAAGATTATTAATTATTACTGAAACCACAGTCAGAGCTCAGATATGAGAGCTGAGATCAAACAACCAGATAAACCAACAACCAGAAAGCAAGCAGTGGAAAGCTGTAGAAGAAGAAACACAGACAGAACACAAGAAGAAATCAAGCAAAACTGCAAAATCTTATGCCATGACCACAGTGCTGTAGAAATCTCCTGAATATATCAAGGTAAGACATACACAATTGTTGTTCTTGAGGTCATTAAATTTGAACCTGAATATAATACATATAATGCATGAGTGTTTTCAGTCTGATAATTCTGAATTGTTGTTTGTTTAGCTGGCATTATGAGCTTCGTATCTTCTGAAAGTTATCCATCTAACTGGAACCTGGAAGCTGACTGGCTGGAAATGAAGGTCAGATTATCCATCTTCATCATTACTGGTGTGTGTGCAGGTCTGGCAGCTCTTGTTTGGTCTGTCAGCGATCTAATTCATCACAAAAAGAATGGACACCATATTTCAGTCTTCTTCATCCTCCTCCTCCTCATTGACTTTGTTGAGCTTCTCTTGAGTCCCTACACACTGATAAAAGATCTCTTAAATGAGATCTCCCAGTATATGGATTGGACACTTTTGGTTTTTTGGACTTTATGGTGGTTGTCAAGAGTCTGTGGTCTGCTTTTAAACCAGCTGGTGGCACTAGAGGGAATTCTTTCAGTGAAATATCCACTGCATACGGCTTCTGTTTTCTCTTCAAACTATGTTATAATTTTTTACATCCTTGTGTTTTTCTGTATTATTATCTGGAAGATTTTTATATTTTTTAACAGTTATTATTTACTTGTTGTTATTTTTGTGTTGGTTGTGTCAGTGATCACATGGATAAGATCTTGTGGAGTTTCATGTTGTGCTGATCGTCACATTCACAAATCCAGGAAACCAGATCGTCATATTGTGGTTGTTTCCATATTCACTCTGCTGGTGCTTTATCCGCCCTTTATTCTAATCTTATTTTTCATCATTACTTTATACTTACATAACATTGATAATGTTTTTTTTTTTTTTTTTTATATTCCTTGGTTGTTGATGAGATTAATTATAGATCCTCTCCTGTGTGTGCTGGTCTGCAGGCAGAATCTCAGAATTCAAACATCACAAAACCCTGAAAAGGGTAGTTTAGTTTGAGTAAGTCTAGTAAGATGTGCTGATGATAACCATTAGGATTTGAAGTATAACAATGTGGTTCACACGCATGCATTATGCTTCTCATACTATATATTTTCCTTTTACACATCTTGTGATCTTAATATTGATAATTATTATTTGACATAATAAAGTCAACATCTGAAGTGAACGTCATCTGTGGTTAAAAATAGCTAGAATGTGGTATGCAGGCTATCTTTTATTTAGTAGCCAAAGTAAAACATTATATTATATAATCAATAGAACTGTTATGTTGTTGTATTTTTATATTTATTCTTTATCCATCACTTTTATTTTATTTATTTATTTATTTATTTTATAGTGAAAATGCACTGTATTGTGTGATCATATTAAAATGAATTTTTTACAGTCATATTCATGCTGTTGTGAAGATCTTTACCTGTAGGCATATAATTCACTGCTACACACTAATGTTGTAATCCAGCTCAGCTCAGAAAGATTCTCCAACCACTGAAACAACATTACAGTAAGCCATATTGTATGTTGATGCATCAATGCTAATTTCATTTAATTACCATTACAATTGCACCCTCAGTTAATGTTTAAATAGTATTGAAATAATAATAAAATAAAATCAAATTATTTAATTTCAATTTTAATTTCAAAATTTATATATATATTATGGATTTGTTTTTTTTTTGTTTCTAAATTCTGAATCATAACAATCAGTCATTTTTAAAATGAATCTTCAACTGTTTCAACTTGAAACAGTATATTGCCTGCCCACTTGCTGTACACGATGATTATAAATGAATAAATGAATAACTGAATGACTGAAGAATAAATGAGTATAAAAGAAAGAAAGTAAAACACAATGGTTGCTTTCTTGAAGCAAAACACACAGTTTGCATTTGAGGATCCTTAGATCATTCAATATACGGTTTTGCGTCATTTCATATTGTTTATTATATTAAATTGATATATTGTGCAAAATTGATATACCACCTATAGCATCATTATCAACACAGTATGAGATTTCCCTCAAAGTAGAACATCTCAGGCTACAATTTCATGCATTGTATTGCATTGGGTGTCTGCCATGTTGAGACCACATGACCAACTTATTACACAGTGTTACACCTTTTATCATAGGAAGCCCCGTGCAATACTTTTAATTGCTCAATAAAACAATCATAGCTGATGATGTGACAAATTTAGATATTGTTTGATGCTGCATAGAGTGTGGTACTGTAATTGCAGAAATATGAATAAGAGTAAAATAAATAAGTAAATAAAATAAATTACATTGTTTCGCTGCTATCTTCAGTAACTCCAAACATCTTAAACATCTTAAAATATTAAACAAACTGGCAAAATGGTCAACAGAGAGATGGAAACTTTATTTCTAAAAGTACAATGATTGAAAGAGTTCATTTAGACCCAGAGGACTGAATAAAGTCATGGCAGCCATCAAGTTCAGACTGACGTCTCATCAGCGTTGGGTTCTGTGTGTGTTTGTGCCGTCTGAACATCTCTGAGATTTCCTCTGCAGACCAAAACACACAGGAGAGGATCAGAAATCACTCTCAAACTCAACAAAAAGACAGACATCATATAACAAGACGGATGGACTTCATGCTTGAATAAATTCACAACACGAAAGGCAAGTAGAAAGCAACAAAAGTACCCATCGCAACTCTGAACACTGACTGTGTGCTTATGCTGACAGGAGTGGAAGAGGCTTTACAGGTGATTATAAATGCTACAGTCAATGAGATCGGATATGCCAAACCTATGCTAATACAAAATAAAAATGATACGCTTGGTAGGGAATAGAGAGGCACAAAGATGGGGATTAAGATAAAACAACTACAAGCGGAACACACTGTAATTTTCAGTCTCCCGTCTAGAGCCACCAGCTGACGCAGCTGAAAACCACACCAATGTAACCCTGAACAGAACTGGAAAATCATATCATGGTCCCAGTTGATGTATGCTGTGAGTAGTTGTGTCACTGTATGTAGATTGAGGAGCAGTTGTAGCAGGTTGCTGAGGAGGAGAAGGAGGATGAAGGCTGAAATTCGGCCTCTGATTTTTCTGTGAAGGTGGAGTTGACAAAAAGCCCAAACCAGAGCTGGCAGACCCACACAAACACTAGTGACGAGGAAGACCGGCAGTCCAATTTCTAAACCTGAAGAATGAGCAGTTAGATGAAAATCCATTTGCATTAAATACAGATCTTTGTAAAACAGCAATAGTATTTTCAGCAGCTGTGCTAGAGATGTCACAATCAGTCTAGCTGTTTTTGTTCTCTGTGGTCACTCTGAGTTGCTGAAAGACAAACAATATAAAGACAATATATAAAAAGAGCAAGCGACCTTTACCTTCCTGCGTTTATCAAAAAATGCATTTAAGTCAAGTCACATTTATTTTTATATACTGTTTTATGCAATACAATGTTTATTCAATCCATTGTTTGAAAGCAGCTGCACACAAATAAAGATTAAAGAAAAAGAAAAAAGGATAAAGGAACATATAAATGTATTATTGTTGCAAAGTTCATTAAAACTACATTTTAAATGCACTAAACTGCAGTCATCATCATCATCTTGGCATTGCATTGTAACATAAATATGATTTACATTTTGAACATAAGCCCTACCTGCATAGGTCAAAATAGCACTCTGAAGTTCAACTAACTGCATTCAATATACATGTTAAAATAGCACATTTTAATTTATTTGCAATAACATGCAATTAGTGTCTAAAAAAAAAAAAACATTACATTCAGTTTGCACTTAAGTATATTCTTTTAAAAGTACTTTATTTATTTATTTATTTATTATTATTATTATTATTATTTATATATATATATATATATATATATATATATATAAAATAACTACACTTGTTCTTTTTTTCAGTTTTTTAAGTATGCTTGTACTTGTGTGTCACAAAGGAAATTTTATATTTCTTAAATGTTGGCAAGTATTAAATATATAGGCTATAAAATGACCAAAGAGAGATCTGGTCAAGATATTTACTGTGAAAAAAAAAACAAAAAAAACAAACAAACAAAAACAAACAAAAAATGTTACATTTGTTACTAAATAGAACAATATTCTGGTCATTATATAAAACAATAAATCAATTGGTCATTTAGATTCAAACAATCAAACTTGAACTAATTGCATTCATGAGGTCTTACCTGAACAACACGATAGCTGTCTTGAGATTCAGTGTTCCATCTTCTCTCTATTTCTCTCTCTCTGTTTGTCCACCCGCCGCTTCGGATGTTATCACTCGATTGAATGGGCGTTATCAGTGGTTATCAGCTTATTGATATGGGCCAGAAGGGGCCTGCTGCGCCTACTGGGAGGCTCAGATGGCTGTTATCATCCAGTGACATGGTTAATCACCGATACAAATGCAAAAGAAGACTCCAGATCCAATCCCAGAGGAATCCAGCCCATTGGTAACCGGATATCTACTATCCGGTTTCCCGGTTGATATTTTCAGGTAAGACCATTTAATTGATAGTGAATTAGTCAATAAGCGAAAACAGTACGGAAAATGTGTTTTAATATGAGGTGATATGAGTGTTGACTGCAATGTTAGGATGGCATATAGATGAGGCGATACAGGTGTTTTCCACTTCAGTCCGTTTATTAACAGCTGCGCAATGGTTCAACATAAACTCACTCTTGCTGCGATTCTCCTCTGAACCGCCGTACAATCTGCGCATGACGTCAGGTATGAGCTATTCGCTATATTACCATATATGACCTAAACATATCTTTAGTCTATCATTACATCTCCCCCTTTTTTTTTTTTTTTTACAGAACAGAATAAACAGAATGAACAAATACAAGTTTTCTTCTTTTCTTTTAACAGTGTAATCTTTTAAATGTCAGAATAATATGAAACTTGTGTATATATACACACAAAGAACTATCTAGGGATTCCAGGTAGACTACCGGTCACCCACATAGACGCTGAGGATTATTCTGCCCCATATAGCAATCTATGTACTAACTATGAAGTCTTTAAGGTATCCAGGCTGCTTAATAACTCTTCCTCTGGACGTTACGACGTTCTTAGATTGCTCTAAAACATAATGCTCTTTGTTTTGAACTTGAACGTCTTGTTGCTGTTCGGAGTGAGTTTGTTCTTGATCCCCACTCCCCCCACGCTTGTCGGTGTGAAAATGAGCTGAAGAAACATAGATGTTTTCTGTTCCTTCGTAGATTTCCATCTTCTGTGCGAACTATGTAAGACCTCGGAGTGTTGTGCTTATGAACAACTGTAGCAGTCTTGTTCCAGCCTTTTTTACTGTCCGTCTTGACTACAACAGGATCACCAGGTTTGAGTTCTGGCAACGGACGGCACCCGTGGTGTCTATCATAATACAGCTTATAGTTGGATTTCGCTTTATTGTCTGTTGCTCTCACTCTTGAAAAGTCAGGCCACTTAGGTGTCAGTTTTTTCCCCAGGACAGGAGCCAGTGTTCTTAGCTGATGTCCAAGCATCAACTGTGCAGGGCTGTATCCTGTCGCTTGAATAGGTGTCACTCTGTAAGCGAGAAGAGCTAGAACAGGGTCTTCTTGCTTGAGAATGTGCTTCGCGGTTCACACTGCTCTTTCAGCCTCACCATTCGACTGTGGAAAATACGGGCTTGTGGTGACGTGACAAAACCCATAAGCTTTTGCAAAATTCTGAAACTGTTGACCACTGAACTGCGGACCATTGTCAGTAACAGGGGTATCAGGACAACCCCATCTGGCAAACATGTTGCTCAACCTCAATGTCACAGTCTTTCCTGTGTTTCCTGGTAACGGGGTAGTCATCAGAGGTTCTCGATGTTGTGCAGGCTTTTGTGTTTGACAATATGTACAATTTTCTGTGAATACCTGGATCTCTTTGCTAATGCCAGGCCACCAAACGTTCTGTTTTGCACACTCTCTGCACTTGGTAATCCCCATGTGACCTTCATGGAGTTTTCCTTTAATCTCAGCTCTCATGCTGGATGGAATGACAATCCTGTCACTATAAATCAAAAGATCATGACACATAGACAGCATATCTCTGACAGCATAGTAGGGCTTGACATATTCTGGTAATTGTGAAGGATACTTTGGCCATCCCTGTTTCACGTATTTCATTACCACTTGCAATTCAGAATCAGCCTGTGTGCTTTCTATGACTTCGCACAGTCGTGAGCACGACACTGGCCAGGCCGCCCTGGTGGACTCCTCCAAGGCCGTGATGTCATCTGTAAGCTCCACTGACCCCAGTTGTGGTGTTGAAGACGGATGCCTGGAAAGAGTGTCGGCAACAACTAACAACTTTCCTGGAACATACTCGGCTTTAGCATTGAATTTCATCAGTCGAATCAAGAGCCGCTGGCATCTCAGAGGAACCATATCAATGTCCTTGTTGTTAATGAGAGGAATCAACGGCTTGTGATCTGTATGAATTACAAAACTGTCCAGACCGTGCAAGTATTTGGAAAACTTTTCACATGCCCACACCACACTGAGACATTCCTTTTCAATTTGTGCGTATCTTGCTTCAGTGTCTGTCAATGTACGCGAGCAATAAGCTATGGGTCTCAAGCATCCATCATGCGGTAAAAAGAGAACTCCCCCTAATCCATAGCTGCTAGCTTACAATAGTTGGTTTGTTCATGTCGAAGAAGGAGAGAACTGGAGCTTCGGACAAGAGCTGCTTGATTCTTGTGAGTGCTTGCTCCTGTGCGTGACTCCAAGTCCAAGCTGTACCAGCTTTCAGAAGATCATTAAGTGGATGGGTTATCTCAGCCAATCCAAGTATGAATCGCCCTAGATAGTGAACCATTCCCAAGATCCTCTTCACTTCTGTCACGTTCTGGGGAGGTTGAACATTCATTATAGCGCGACCTTTTCCTTATCTGGTCTGACTCCATGAGAATCAATGACGTGACCCAGAAACCGTAACTGTGTTTGTCTCAACAGACATTTGTCCTCATTAAGTTTTAGTCCAGCATCAGAAAGTGTTTTCAAGACTCTCTAGAGGCGACGATCATGGACCTCTTGTGTCTCTCCATAGACAATTATATCGTCCATGTATGCCGCCGTTCCTTCATGGTCTTTTAAGAGGTTGTTCATCTCTCTTTGGAAAATCTCTGGCGCGCTTGAGATTCCAAAAGGAAGTCTGTGGAAAAAATACCTCCCAAAAGGTGTAATGAAAGTAGTGAGTTTAGCACTCTCTCTCTCCAGTGGAATTTGCCAAAACCCGCTCTCCGCATCCAACAGCGAAAACATTGTTGCGCCTGCCATATGAGGTAATATGTCATCAAGAGTTGGTAGAATGTACCGTTCACGTTCTACTGCTTGGTTTAGATGGTTTAGGCCGACACATATCCTCACTTGGCCACTCTTTCTAGGTACAGGCACCATTGGTGGGCACCATTCAGTCGGTTCGGTAATTTCTTCAATCACACCACACTTCACCATCCTTTCCAATTCTGCTTTCACCTTAGGAAGCAAAGGGACTGACACTCTCCTAGCTGTTGTAACTGCATACGGGACAGCATCTGCTTTCAGCTTGATTCTCACAGGAATGGTCTTCAAAAGTCCAACCGACGCACTTGGTGAATGTGCAACATTGTCAATCCGCTGAACTAACCCAAGGGCCGCAGAAGCTTCTCGACTCAGCAAGTTACTAACAGACTGTCCAGTTTTGACAAACACTGTAAAGCAGTACTTGTTGGCTCTGTAGTGAGTGCTCGTTTCAAACCTTCCTGTACTTCTCAATTTCCCTCCTGGACAATCCAGCACTGCATTGGTTGACGTCAAATCAGGCTTCATGTTAAGAGCTTCATACGTTTGCTCCGACATTACACTAATGTCTGATCCAGTGTCAATCTTAAATTGTACATCTGTATCTTGAATCCTCAAAGTTACAGTCCATGAGTCACTGGAGTCTTTTACTGTGATTGCTCCCAGGAAAAACGAATCTTCATGCTCTCCATGCACTACTTTTACATCACTAACATGTAGAGTGCGACACACAATAGCATAATGGCCCCTCTTACCACACTTTCGACACTCTGCTCTTCTTGCAGGACCGTTAACAGTCTTTGGATGTTGTTTACCACATAGCATGCATTTGCCCACGGCTGAGTCATTTAAGTGAGAATATCTCTGGTTATTTGGTTTCTGCATCCTTTTTTTTCCATTCTGTCAGGCCTGAATGCACCTTTTGGTCGAAAAGACATGCTATGCTTCATCCGTACAACTTCATTCAGCGCTGAGGTGCCACTTTGTTCAGAAACGTGACTTTTTATCTGTTCCGAGAGAATATAAAAGGGTACAAACTTGAACTTCCCCCGACTCTTTATCCAGCTTTGTGGCTATTCGGAATCTGTGGAAACGCTGCTTCCATTCAGACCAGAGTTCGGGATGACTGAAGTCAAAACTTTCGGGAGGAGAAAACTTTGCCATGTCGTCACGTTGACTTCTGACACCATGCAATGTTAGGATGGCATATAGATGAGGCGATACAGGTGTTTTCCACTTCAGTCCGTTTATTAACAGCTGCGCAATGGTTCAACATACACTCACTCTTGCTGCGATTCTCCTCTGAACCGCCGTACAATCTGCGCATGACGTCAGGTATGAGCTACTCGCTATATTACCATATATGACCTAAACATATCTTTAGTCTATCATTACATTGACAGCCACATTAGCATGTAATTAGCATGTTTTTACGTGTCTGAAGCTAATGGGGAAATGTAGTTTAAGGCGAAGTTAGCCTGGCAACGTTGCGGTATTTCCCGGTTGATATTTTCAGGTAAGACCATTAGATGATAGTGAATTAGTCAATAAGCGAAAACAATACGGAAAATGTGTTTTAAAATGAGGTGATATGAGTGTTGTCAACCATATTAGCATGTAAATTGCATGTTTTATATGTCTGAAGCTAACGGGGGAAATGTAGTTTACTAGTTTAAAGCAAAGTTAGCCTGTAAAAATCTTCTTTTCCACACTGCAAGACAATAAGGCTTATTGCTTAAGGCATATATTGTGTATCTGCTCGGTAACGCTTTGCTGAAGCTGTGTCATACTCATGTTGAGTGAAATATTCAAACTCAGGACGTATTTTATGGCTGTTTGGTATGTTTGGAAACCTTGGGATCTTAACTAGAATGTAAAATAAAGTTATGTGGGTATGAACAAAGTTTAAGTTTATACATTTAGTATAATCAGGCTGCTGTTCTAGCACATCTGTCACCTGTGACTCCCTGGTGAAAAAAACAGCATATGCTGGTAGGTCTGTTTTGATGCTGGGATGCTGGTTAGGTAGGTTTTGATGCTGGTTTAAGCTGGTCCTTAGCTGGTTTATGCTGGTCCTTGACCTGCAACATGACCAGCTAAAGACCAGCATAAACCAGCAAAGGACCAGCATAAACCAGCTAAGGACCAGCTTAAACCAGCATCAAAGCATACCTAACCAGCAATGCTGTTTTTTTTCACCAGGCCTGGAAGCTTACAATTCATGCAAAAGATAAACTTTGGCAATCTATTAGAAATAAATAGACTGTGGTGTCTCTGTGTGTCAGCAGTGATTTAGGCTAACATAAACATGTATTGCTGTCCTCAACACTGAACTTGAAAAATAAAACCCAAAGGCACAGGTATGCCTGTCTAACATGCCTGTGTAACATTAATATCTCTTAATCTAACTTTTTTGTCTCCCTTTGCACCATCAATTTCCAGTGAGTTTCTGAAAGCGCAAGAACTTCTGAGGTACGTTTGTTTTTTTACTTACATACTCTGTCTATGTTAAACTATTCAAAATTAGCCAAGCTGTTTATAGAGAGGGCCGTTCACAAGTCTAAGTGTCGTATTTTTATTTATTTATTTTTTTTATTACTGATTTATTACTGACTAGATTTTTCTTTCTTTGTTGTTGTTCAACAAGAGAGAACACACATTAATGAGGAACAAAGGGAAACCTTGAAATCATTTTTTAAGGAGGGAATGACACGTGTGTCACGATTGCCAGCTGGAGTGCCTGTGATCGCCACTGGAGGGCACTCCTCCCCGGACTCTTGCCTTTGTTTCTTAGACTCCATTTCCCATGTGCCCCTTGCCCCTCATGTGATCATGTCATGTGCCACCTTTGTCTGTGTGTCATGTCCTGATTGGTTCCTTGTTGATATGTGTCTTGCTCTCATTGGTTGGTTTTATCATGTGTTCTCCTGGTCTTCTATATAAGCTGTTTGTTCAGTGTTCAAGTTTGCTGATTATTGTATCGCCATTACCTAGTACCAGTGTTTATCTTTCCGTGTTTCCTAGTTTCCTAGTTTCCTAGTTTCCTAGTTCCCCTGTGTTTTTGACCCTGATTGTTTCCTAGTTTTATGATCATTCGCTGCCTGCCCTGACCCTTGCTTGTTTTTCGGACTACGCTTTTGGATTATTCTTTGATGATACTGTTTGCTGGTGTTCGACCCTGCCCGTCTTGACTACGTCTGAAAATAAAGCCTTGCGTTTGGATCCCCAACTCCGTTGTCCTGACCCCATCCGTTACAGAATAATCAGCCATACCCGGATCCAGCGGCTTTATTCAACAACCAGCTCAACCATGGACCCAGTCGACCAGCTACTTCATCTACGACAAGGATACCTATCCATTGAGGAATATGTTCACCAGTTTTGTGAGTTGTCATATGAAGTACCACTGTATGATGAAGTATTGTTTAAGGACTTGTTTCGTTTTGGACTTAATGAACCCACAAAATCACAATTACCCAGAGGGGAATTTATTGGTAGTCTGAGGGATATCATGGATTACACTCTTTTGTTATGTGGCTCTCCCTTCACTGTGGGTGAAGCTGATAACTTTGAAACCCCAAATAATTTTTTTTGGGGGGGGGGGCAACATCGTCAAGCTCCGGCGGCAGCGAAGCTTGATCCATCGTGGCCACCATCATGTCCAGTGATTATGGTCGCCAACACACAACCACCTCACAAGATGGCAGTCAACCCTGAGATAATTCACAAGATGGCTGCCAACCCTGAGCCCGGTCACAAAATGGAGGCTACAACAACACTCCATCATATCACTGCTGCCATCCCTGAGTCAAGTCAAGTTACGGCTGTTGTTCCTGTGTCAAGTCAAGTTACGGCTGTTGTTCCTGTGTCAAGTCAAGTTACGGCTGTTGTTCCTGTGTTAAGTCAAGTCACGGCTGTATCTCCTGAGTCAAGTAAAGTCACAGCTGTCTCTCCAGTGCCAAGCAAAACTACAGCTGTCTCTTCCAAGTCAAGTCAAGATACAGCTGTTGTTCCAGGGTCAAGTCAAGTCAAAGCTGTCGTTCCTGAGTCAAGCAGAGTCAAAGCTGTCATTCCTGAGCCAAGTGTAGTCACAGTTCTTCATGGGCCAAGTCAAGTTACTGCTGTTGTTCCCGAGTCAAGTCATGTCTCGTCTGACCGTCCAGAGCCACTGCACAAGATGGCCGCCACTCCAGAGCCTGTCGCCAAGATGGCCGCCACGCCAGTGCCTGCCAAGCCTGCGCCCGCTAACGCCACGTTTGTCAAGCCTGCACCCGCTAACGCCATGTCTGCCAGGCCAGCTCCCGCTAACGTTACGTCAGCCAAGCCACAGCCTGTTCATGTCATGTCTTCTGCTCTTGAGTCTGCACCCATCATGGCCGCCCTTCCAGATGCGGTTCCTGAGTCAAGCCAAGATACAGCTTCACATCCTGATTCAAGCCAAGACACAGTTTTACATCCTAAGTCAAGTCAAGACACTACAGCACCTCCTGAATCACGTCTAGCCGCAGCTGCTCCAACAAAGTCAAGCCAAGTTGCAGTTGTCCCAGCAAGGTCAAGTCAAATCGCAGCTGCTCCGGCAAGGTCAAGTCGAGTCATAGCTGTTCCTTCAAGTCCAGGTCAAGTCACAGCTGTTCCTTCCAAGCCAAGTCAAGTCACAGCCGTTCCAGCAAAGCCAAATCAAACCACAGTTGTTCCAGTAAAGTCAAGTCAAGTCACAGTCGTTCCTTCAAGGTCAAGCAATGTCTCGCCCGAGCGTCCAGAGCCAAGTCACGTCTCGTCCGAGCGTCCAGAGCCAAGTCACGTCTCGCCCGAGCGTCCAGAGCCAAGTCATGTCTCGCCCAAGCATCCAGAGCCAAGTCACGTCTCAGCCGCCCAACCTGATTTAAGATCAGTCGTTCGCCATCCTAGTCTGGGATCTAGCTTGGAGGATCCACCGCTGTCATCCGTATGCTCTACGGACATCCCCAAGCCAACTCACCTCACGCTTCCTACCCACGAACTGACTCCCCTGTCCATGACACTTCCCATAATGGGAGTTGCTCTCCTGTGTGTCTGGGCCGCGTACACCACCACCGAGTCTCCAGAGGTGGTGGCTCACGCTGCAGAACCTCTGGAGGCAGCCTCGTCTACTGCGGCTTCCTCCATAGCTACAGGGGTCGTCGCAGTTTTCCCAGAGGTGGTGGCTGAGGCCGCAGAACCTCATGAAATGGGGACGGCTGCATCTGCTCCTTGCACGGTGGTAGCGCCCTGTGACACATTCCCAGCCCATGAATTCTCTACCTGTCCTGTCACGGCTATGGAGGCCGTTCCTGAAATCCCTGTCCGCCCTGTCACGGCTGTGGAGGCCGTTCCTGAAATCCCTGTCCGCCCTGTCACGGCTATGGAGGCCGTTCCTGAAATCCCTGTCCGTCCTGTCTCGGCTATGGAGGCCGTCAATGAACTCTCTGCTAGTCCTGTTACAGCCATGGAGGCCGCGTGTGAACCCTCCGCCTGCCCAGTCACAGCTAAGGAACCTATTAATGTGTTCCCAGAACGTCCGATATTGTCTCTACCGGTGTCCTGTGTTTCAGACTTGCCTGCTCTGTCGATTCTGCTCTGGTGGACTCCTGCTGTGTCTGCTCTGCCTTGGTGGGCTCCTGCTCCGTCTGCTCTGCCTTGGTGGGCTCCTGCTCCGTCTGCGCCGCCCTGGTGGGCTCCTGCTTCGTCTGCACTGCCCTGGTGGGCTCCTGCTCCGCCCGCTCCTCCCTGGAGGGCTTCTGTGCCTCCTGCTCCACCCTGGTGGGCTCCTGTTCCATCTGCTCCGCCCTGGTGGGCTCATTCTCCGTCTGCTTCGCCCTGGTGGCCCTCGGCTCCTCCTGTCCTGCCAGCACCACCCTGGCTCCCTGCTCTGCCGGCTCTGCCCTGGCTCCCTGCTTTGCCAGTCCTGCCTCAGTCCCCAGGTCTCACACTTCCACATGGACCTGGCCCTCCATCCCTCCCCCCATTCTGCCTCCACTCCGCCTCCCTGATGGACTCTTGTCTGTTCTTTGTTAGGAGCGTCTGGAAGCCGCTCCTTTAGGGGGGGGCTATGTCACGATTGCCAGCTGGAGTGCCTGTGATCGCCACTGGAGGGCACTCCTCCCCGGACTCTTGCCTTTGTTTCTTAGACTCCATTTCCCATGTGCCCCTTGCCCCTCATGTGATCATGTCATGTGCCACCTTTGTCTGTGTGTCATGTCCTGATTGGTTCCTTGTTGATATGTGTCTTGCTCTCATTGGTTGGTTTTGTCATGTGTTCTCCTGGTCTTCTATATAAGCTGTTTGTTCAGTGTTCAAGTTTGCTGATTATTGTATCGCCATTACCTAGTACCAGTGTTTATCTTTCCGTGTTTCCTAGTTTCCTAGTTTCCTAGTTCCCCTGTGTTTTTGACCCTGATTGTTTCCTAGTTTTATGATCATTCGCTGCCTGCCCTGACCCTTGCTTGTTTTTCGGACTACGCTTTTGGATTATTCCTTGATGATACTGTTTGCTGGTGTTCGACCCTGCCCGTCTTGACTACGTCTGAAAATAAAGCCTTGCGTTTGGATCCCCAACTCCGTTGTCCTGACCCCATCCGTTACAACGTGTTGGCTCACCCCTAATACCAAGAGCTGCATCAGCTACTGCATTGGACCACAGTGTTATAGAAGTAAGGTTTACTTTAGTGCCACACTAACAATCAGCATGTCAGATAAATATATCACTCCACTGTACTGCTACTATAAATGAAGTGTTTTGTTAACATTTGGTTTAAGTGGTGTACTACTCGTTCATTATTTTTCATTTTTCTCTTTCAGAACTGGATCGGCAATTACAAAAGGTCATTTAAAGCTTCATCTGATGCCCGGCCATCAAAGACCAAAGTTCACACCCGAGAGCTGTCGCCATACAATCTTTTCTGTAGGAACATTCTCAGAAACAAAGGTAAGAGACAATATTTAATGGATACTTTTAATTGTTATACTAAATGGTTTGCTGTTGTACATAGCAGCCCTGTTTACATCAGGGGCTTACAAGGATTGTGAAACAGATTTTCAAGATAGTATTTGGCAAGTACTTCACACACAAGTTCCATTCATCAGTCTAAGACTGCTTTTTGTATTGAAAAGAATCATCAGGAAATCATCATCATTTATATAGTGCTGGGTCATTGCATCTCTCTCTGTCCCTTCACCCCAACCGGTTGAGGCGGGTGGCCACCCGCCCTGAGCTATGGTTCTGCTGAAGGTTTCTGCCTCTTAAAAAGACGTTTTTCCTTGTCTCTGTCACCTATGGTCTAGACCTACTCTGTTTGAAAAGTGCTGTGAGATAACTTTTGTTATGAATTGGCACTATGTAAATAAAATTGAATTAAATTAAAACAGATTCAGGTTATAGATTGTATGTACAGTATGTATTATGTACATAATGTTTATGTAAAGATATAATTTTCACATCTATATGGACTCGTCAGTCTTTCATGAAATGTTAAACTTCACAGACAGGACTTCAAACTGATGCCTGCAAACTGACTTACCTCTGCAAGTGTGAGGTTATTTTTCCAGCGCAGAGTGTTGCAAAAACCCTCAACAGAAACCTGACACTCCAGTGACAGACAAACAAAAAGCTCTAGCAGAGGAATGGAGAAGGCTGTCTGCGGCTTGTCAGCTGTTGCTGGCCAGAGCCCATACCTTAGCAGAGTGCAGGCTTCTGGTTCACACGCACACATATTGACTGTAACGGTGCAGAGCCGCCCTGTCAAAAAAAAGGAAAATAAAATAAAAGCATGACCAAGTACTACTACAGAGACTACCATATCAGCATAGACTAAATCACTTGAGTGCAAACAGGCACAGTAAAGAATGTTCAGAATGCATCACGAATTTGATGAATTCCTTATGGGAAATCATTACTCCACATTTAATAGGATTAGATTCCTGAACCTGTCAACAAAACTAAATACATTTTTCAATGACAAACCTGTGCTGACAATGACCTTCATGTCCTTCGTGTACACAGCATGGGTGCCATGGCCTTCGGGTAAATATAACAATAACCCCAGGGAGGATGGCTCATAGTAGTCATTCTGTAAGAAAGATTGATAGTGCTAACAAAGTTTTTAAAACAACAAACTCAAAATACTAACAGTTGATACTAAATAGTGGTAAAACAATTTAAAGAATCGAATGAATCTGTTAAAATTGCTGTGAGTTTGCTGTCTGTATGCATGACCGTGTGCTGTTGTTCTTACATTCCACTTATCAGGAAGGTGCAGTGAATTTCTGTGAGTCCTCTTTATACACGGCTCACAGAACACTGCAGTGGTGCTGCACTCAATGCACCTATAATCAGCATGTTCTAGGCAGACAACACACTGGGTACTGATTGGTGCTGAACATTCAAACGACACCTTAAGCATGTCATCCTTGACTGCATCCCAGGCATGAAGCTCTTTTCTCTTTGCCTTACTGTATGCAGTCTCAGAACATGAACTACAGCTCGGTGCCACATCATCAGATTCAGCCTGTTGAGGTGTAATAGACGTGGAAGGGTCCGAAGGGTGGGTCTGTTTGGAGTTGGGCTGGGGAAGACCTTGACTAAGGTAATAAATCTTTGCAGGGCCAGCGATACACCTCCTTACCACCTTAATCTTAACGCTCCTAAAGCGTGCGCTCTCAACTGCTTTTCCCATATCTGAAATTAAAATATTTGGCAATTATTACATAAAGCAAAGTGCAACCTGTACTTCTTATTACAGACTAAACACACATCAGTGAACATGGGATGCAGATGAAGGATATCTATTTGGTGATATAGATAAGACAGATAAGATACCACCCTGCAGAGAGAGAAAAAAAAAAACCTAAACCAGCCTAAGCTGGTTGGCTGGTTTTAGCTGGTCATCCAGGCTGGTCAGGCTGGGAGACCAGCTGGAACAACCAGCTAAAACCAACCTGGCCAGGCTGGGAGACCAGATAAAACCAGCTACTTTCATCTTAAAGCAGCTAAAACCAGCCAACCAGCCTAGGCTGGTTTTAGCAGGGCTTTTTTCAGCAGGGCACAGTCTATTTATTTCTAATAGATTGCCAGTGTTCGTCTTTTGCATGAATGTAATTGTCACAAGTGTTAAACATTAAGAAAGCTTTGTTCATAACCACATAACTTTCTTTTACATTTTAGTCAAGATCCAAGGCTTCCAAACATACCAAACAGCCATAAAATACGTCCCGAGTTTGAATATTTCACTCAACATGAGTATGCCTTATTGTCTTGCAGTGTGGAAAAGCTCATTTTTACAGACTAACTTTGTGTTTAACTAGTAAACTACATTCCCCCATTAGCTTCAGACACGTAAAAACATGCTAATTAAATGCTAATACGTTTATCTCATGTAAACACTCATGTTATTTACACCACTTATTTCACTTATTATCAAATTAATCAGTTTAAAAGCTCGGTTTTATCATTTAAATGATCTTACCTGAAAATACCAAGCCGAAAATACAGCAACGTTGCTGCGTTATCCAGTAGACATCCGGTTACCTGTGGACTGGATTCCTCTGGGACTGGATCTGGAGTCTTCCCTTATATTTGTATCGGTGATTAGCGGTTGTGGCAAGAAGGGATACAGCTCTGATCGGGAACTAAAAATGAAATTAATTGTTCTACCAATTAGATTGTGTTTATTTAACGTCAACACCCACCCCAACCCTAAACTTAGCCCTTACTATAATACAAAAACAGTATTATTGTTGTACAGTGTGACAAAAATAACGTTAGATTGATGTGCGCATGCCCAGTAGCCGGAGCTGTAGTCCTTTGCCGTGATTAACCATGCCACTGGATGATAATAGCCTTCTGAGCCTACCAGTAGGCGCAGCAGGCCCCTTCTGGCCCATATCAATAAGCTGATAACCACTGATAACGCCCATTCAATCGAGTGATGCATCCAAAGCGGGTGGTCTGTCAGAGTGCATGCTGGGAGTAAACACAGCGTGGTGAGGGTGAGTGTGTTTGTGGCTGCATGCTAAAACTTTTCCCTTTTTGTGTGCACTTGGTTTATTTGTGTTTTGTTTTGATTGATTAAGGTTTAAAGGGGTGCTATTATGCTTTTTCACTTTTTGAACTTTAGTCAGTGTGTGGTGTGTCTCTTTGGGGATAAAAAAAGATCTACAAAGTTACAAATCTCAAAGTCCACTACAAAAGGAGACGTTTAATTTTTAAAAAAAATCCCTTTTCAAGAACTACAACAAACAGCTCCTTTGGACTACAATGTTTGTTTTCCGCATGCAATGATGTCACAACGTGGTCCATTAGAATATCATTAAATTAAATCCCGTCCATGGAAATTCAAATTGTTGGAGGGACGGTAGAGACGAGGTGGGGGATTAGCCTAACTTTAGCGATGCAGCGCGGTGAACTGCTTCAGTGAGCCGCAGCGCGGCGGGCATAAACACAAGCATTGACTAGAGTGGCCACTTCAGAGCTGTAACGCGCCACAGACGTGTGCAGTGTGTTGTAAGAGATTTATTCATCATACAGTGTAGATAGCTTCACTTATAACGCACGTGTTTTTTGAAATGCATTAAACTTGCACTAGAATAGACTAGGCTAATCAGTGATGATGTTCTCTGATAAAATTAGGCTGCTTTTAGCCTTATGCTGGAGCTGGTTTCGGGCAATGAAACTAAGTATGTAAATAATTAAATAAATTACCACGATAATATCATGTGTCTGCGATCTCGCAGGCCGACGATAGGACCCAACACTACTGTAGCATATTATTTACTCACCCTCCATGCATCCTAGGTGTATATGACTTCCTTCTTTCAGAAGAATGCAATCGGAGTTATATTAAAATTTATCCTGGCACTTCCAAGCTTAGAATGGCATAGACGGGTGTTTCTCCTCATCAGTCCAAAACAAGTCCAATAATATGCGTCCATCCATAATACAAAGTGCCTCACACGGCTCCGGGGGGTTAATAAAGGCCTCCTGTAGCAAATCGATGCATTTTTGTAAGAAAAATATCCATATTTAAATATGGTAATATTGTTTCGGCATCACAGATGAACAGTGCCTTTAAATTCAAAATCGACAGCTTTGATTGCACATTGTTTAGTTGCGGCTAGCTCAGTCGGTAGAGAATGAGACTATTAATTTCAGGGTCATGGGTTCAAGTCTCACTTGAACCCATGTGAATATCCAGCAGTCTCTCAACTATCAATACCAAGACTGAGGTGAGACTGAGGTGTTTGTTCAGTACTCACTGCTGCACATGGATTGGTGAAATGCAGAGCACAAATTCCAAGTATGGGCCACAAGTCACCTCTTCCTTAAAACTGGTCAGCTTCATTTATTTAGCTAGTTATTTATTGCTGTACAGTAACTGACAGTATATTTCAATTTGTGTTTACTGTATATTTTGTTGTTTTGTCTTTGAACATTTCTCTTCTACTGCTTTTCATCTACTGTAAGATCACTTTACTATGGAAGCCCGTTCCTGCCACTGTTGAGAAAAAAAAAAAAAAAAAAAAAAAAAAAAAAATCGGTAAGTCATAATTATGAGAAACTCATTATTACGAGAAAGTTTCTAAATATAATGAGATACTAAGTCATAATTATGAGAAACTTTCTCATAATTTTGACTTAGTATCTCATTATATTGAGAAACTTTCTCATAATAATGAGTTAAAAAGTAATAACATTCTGAAAAAATAAATTTGTAATAATGACAAACTTTCTCATAATAATGACTTAGTATCTCGTAATAATGAGAAACTTTCTTGTAATAGAAACTTTCTCATAATAATTACTTAGTATCTCATAACAATTATTTAACATCTCATAACAATGAGGAACTTTGTGTGACGCATAGGCTACTGTATACGCTAGTGTTTCTGATGCGATGCAGGCCTCCGTGTGATCCATGGACTTTAAACAAATAGAGCAGTACTTCCGACGAGGACTATCAAATCATGAAATACTAACTTTACAGAAGAAGTCAAAGTGTGTCTGGAGGAATGTGTATTCAAAGCCTACCCATGTGACAAAGATGTGTTTAATCCCTGTGTTCACCTCATTACAGAACACAATCTGGATATGTGAAAAGATGTTTTTTTCAACTGTGGATAATTATATCAAACTCAGGGAGTTGATAAACAATGAACTAAGTGACACAGACTAACATTACTTGTGAAGTGTCATCAACAGATTGACTGCACTGGAAGCATGCATGAGAACAAACGTTATTCTCAGCTTAGAAATATAGAAAATTTATTGAGTTTCAGCAGCAATACATTGATAAGAACACAATGTACCTCTTTTTTTACACTTTATTGATGTCACCATTACATAAAACTTTATGTTGTGGAACAATTATTGAATTTAAATGAAAATGCAGACCGGCTAATGTAAAAAAAAAAAAAAAAAAAAAACACTAAGAAAGCAGCATGTGTTTTATACTGCATAAGCAAAGCAGGCAATTCTTAAAATAAAAAGAAAAAAAAAAAAGTTTATGGTTATTTTCTGTATAATGTAACAGGAATGGGTGTATTGCTGTTTAAAAACAGCACAACATATTGCTTTGCAACATAACCTTAAGACATCACATACTGAAAAGGAAGGCAACGCTCAGCTGCAATCACAAACTAATGTACAACTTACAACTAAACTAAATTTAAACACATTTAACTGTTTAACAGAACAACACTAAAACAATAAAAATACATATCTTTGCACTGAAATTGTGCACTATTTGTAAATCTGTAGGACATTAAGGAAATGCTCAGTACTGAGCAGCAGCTGCAAATAGCCTTACAGCTGACTGACAGCAACACTGCATTACTTTAACACTGCATCATACTTAACGTCTTTTTAAAGATTTTCAAATTGACAGCAAATTACAGCTGTAGATTCAGACAATTCAGAAAGAGGAAACAATACCTAAAAAAGGTAGGTTTATGGTTGTATGTAATGTAAATGTAATTGGACTTTTACATTTACAGTTTAGACATCTTTCTTAACTTCAGCAGTTAGATGTCCATCACCCACACACTGCATTCCAAGACTTTATTAATTTCGGATCTGAAATCAGGATAACTGTCATAGAAAACTGACAGCCCCAGGACACATCCACATGTGTGTGCAACTGGGCATCGTTGGAAGCCTTGAATCAGTGTAAAGTTAATGATGATAGTTTTTCCCAGAAAAAGATCAGAGCCAGTGCAGAATCTGAGAAACCGTGACAGACCCTGTGTGTCAGATTCTCGAAGGTAAGTGGTTAAGTACCTCTGAATCTCCCTCTGCTGGGCATTCATGTTTTCTGGGAAAGAAAGTGACTTCAAAACTTTTCTCACAGTGTGTTGCAAGTTTTCATACACAGCGGAGATTTCATCAAGATGGCTGACAGCAGTGGGAAGTATGGTGGCCCACTGCTCAATGACATAGGCAGGCTCTTGGATGAGTTTTTTGTGGGCAAGTTCTTGTAAGATTTCCTCAGCATTGTCCTCTGTTGGTGTTTTACAACAGCTATGGCCATCCAAAACTTCAAATAGCTCTTCATTGTCCACAGTGTTGAAGTCAGATCGCCATGCTTTAAAGACTGCTCATTCTGATTCTGGAACAAATTTCAGGAAATTCTCAATCACATTGCTTTTAGCAATTCCAAAAGTAGCCAGCTCCAGGATTACCGGAGCTATTTTTACAGGAAGATACTTTTCCTTTTGCCATCCAAAGGCAATTATACTGCCTACACTTTCCCACTGTATTTGCCCAAAATCATGCCGAAGGAAAGGCACCTTGAAAGAGCTGCCCATAGTGCACTGTTCATAAAAGTCATTCCAGAACTCGGAAAGACAGTCTCTCACAACTCCTCCTTCATCGTGGCCCTTCTCAAGTTTTTCATCTGGTGCAATAAGTTAAATTTTTATTTCACACTCGAACACACTTTCATCCAAGAAATGAGCATTGAGTTCTGGGAGGACGTGACCACGATGGACAACTAAGATCCTCTTTATTTTTTCACTATGTGCAATGTCATTCAGAAGTGATATATCCGGTAATGTGTCATCCAGACTTTGGTCCTCCACATTGAAAATGTCTTCAGTAGCAAATGTGATAGTGTTGCTGTCATCCAAAGCACTGTCATCTAGGTTGGAGGAATAAGGCAAAGACATCTCTGGTTCGATGTTGCTCCCAATGTAAATCACATCTGTGTTATCTATATTTTCACATCTTTCTGCTGGCGTTGTTGTTGGGGAGCTGTTCAGTTCTTGTGTAGTAAGAGCCACATCGATTTCCTGTTGCATACGTGAGCCCAAGTTCATTTTTTTTATTAGTTGTGTAAAAGTGGCAGTTTGGTGTCTGCATACAGTTTTCCAACTGTAATGTCTTCATCTACAGACATTTCTTTGTAATCCTTTAAATCTACCTCAAACTCGGTGATGTCTCCTTCAGTGCTTTTTCCATCTGCAAAAAACAGCTTGACTGCTTCCTGAAGCAAATCTGGTTTCTTGGATTCTTTGGAGACATCTACTTTTCGTGTTCCACCGAGCCCTTCTTGTTCTCACTTGTCTGAAGACTTAATTTTCTGCATCATAATTCATCCATCCTAATTCTACCCTTCTCACAGTCTTGTGAGCATTCCTTGTTTTTGGTTCTTGACTTGTGACAGAATCATCACACTTGCGTATTTTGGATCATTTCGATTTCAATCGCTCAAAAAGTTCTGATTTCCTGTTATTGGGGTCACTCCTATAACTGGCTTTCTGTCTGCAAAATCCCAAAATGGCCAAACGATCACCGTAAGAAGGAAAGTACGTCTTTAGCTGCTCATCAGTCATTAATTCGATGACGCTGGGATCAATCTAGAAAAAAGGAAATGCAGTTTAAATTAAATATTTGATATTTTGAGTTTACATGTCATCATACAATTTTCCATTTTCCCTGATCAATTGTTGGGTGCAAATAAAAATTAATTGTAAATTTTATATATATATATATATATATATATATATATATATATATATATATAATACACACAGTGGTGCTTGAAAGTTTGTGAAACCTTTAGAATTGTACGGTGGCCGAGAGAGCTCAACGCGCTGCAACTTAAGAAAACACATGCAAACAGAAAAAAACAACAATTTCCCTGTTTCACTCGCTTTCCATAGCTTTCAAATAACTTGTAAATGCGCAATGCACATTTTACTTTCACTTTTAAATTAATGGCAATTCGGCGTCAATTGCTTGAATCCTATTCAAGCAACAACAAAATACAACGTTAAACTCAGTTATCCTATAAATTAATCATGGAACTTTTATTAACAAAACGAATATAAATAGCTTACACCATGCTATATGCTTAATATAAAATAACAAATAACTTAGGCTAGGCCTACATAAATTTTAAAAAGCCTAGTATACAAAACTGAAAATCGGTAAACACTGTGGAACCAAATAAATTTAAGAAACGTAGAACGTTTATTAGCAAAACGAATAAGAAAGCAATTACAGAAAGTAAAAATCAGCAAACACTGTAGAACCAAATTAATAAGAAACGAATGTCCAAAACTTCGAAAACCACCATAGATAAACTGCAAAAGTCAACAGGCTTTTCAAAATAAAAACATTGCCAAACTTCCACCATCGTCTTGTCTGTATCGCCTGCCCTCACTCTTCTTGTTTTCTTTGTTATGTCTGTTTTAAGGTCAGTCCAAAATGAAATAGCATAAGGGCAATAGAAAAATAAATGTTCAATATCTGGACCTGATTATTTGTTCAGTGGCTTTTGGTCAGGTGAACTAAAAGGTGAGTTTTTTTGTTTAACATCCTGATCATACGATTCATTGGTGTTTTCGATATTATTAGACTTAACTGTGAAACGTTATTAACTTAATTGCAAATAAATATATAAATAAATAAATATATGCAAATAAATACAAGGTTCACGTATATAAATAAGTATAAAGTTAAGGGGAAAAAAAACTGCAATGCTTCATTAATGGTTAAAATCAAGTCAAAATTCTATGGAGTTAGAATTGTTGCATAATTCCAAATAAATACATTATGATCCACAAATAAATGTAAAGCGATTGACAAAAACAAAGCATATTCACAAAATAAATAGAATGAGATCCACAAATAAATCTTAGAGTTCCACAAACATGAATTAAATTCACAAGTAAAAAAAATTAGAATTGCAAATAAAAAACATACTCACAAATATTTTTTTGTATTTTACAAACACAACATTTATATGTGAATCGCGTACTGTGCATTTGTAGATCGCTGCGCGTATTTGTGGATTTTGAAACATTTCAAGGGTCAAGACGCACACTGATCCACAAATGGATGGACTCCACCCACCTTCTACTTAAGCCAATCAGATACCGGCCACGTGGGGCTGACCAATCGTTGCATGTTCTTGCTCCAACCAATCACGTTTTGCCTTACAATCAGTGCGGGACCAGCAGTAATTCAGGACAATTAACCAGTCTCTTCAAAATGGACGACCAGCTCGGTGGTGCTCATCACAGCATTATTGTAATAATATCTAAAATAAAACAAGTAATGTTATGTGTAATGTAATCAGTGTTTCATGTATCAATGAGTCGATGCGTGTTTTGACCGTGAGTGTGTTCAGCAAACTGGTATTCTACGGTGACCGGGAGGGGAGGTCTTCGGTTCACTTAGTTTTGTCCTGGCCACAACATATAAACTCGTGAGAACGTGATAATATAACGTGGCCACGAGATATTAATTTGTGGGAACGTCATATTATGTCGTGGCCAGGAGTTTATTGCATAAACAAACCTGCGTGACCATAGCAACCTGGGATTATCAGAGTTGTTTAAAACATTTTTACTAACATTAAACATTTAATTTAATATTTGTATATTCTTCTTCTTCTTCTTCTTCTTCTTCTTCTTCTTCTTCTTATTATTATTATTATTATTATTATTATTATTATTATTATTATTATTATTAATTCCAGGTAACGACATCCTCATGTCGTGGCCACGAGATGCTATAATGAGGGAACGACATCCATTTCTCGTGGCCACGTCTTATTATGTTGAGGAAACGACATGCGCTTCTCGTGGCCACGAGTTTAATGTGTAAACAAACCTGCCTGACCATAGTAACCCGGGATTATCGGAGATAGATTTATTACCATTTTATTTTGGATTAAGGAATTATTATATTAATTATTATAGAAATGAATACATTATTAAATGATTATATTAACAACAGGGGATGCTGTCTGTGTGAATGCTGCTGTGCGCGATGCATTCGAAAGAAGTTTATCATTAATAAATATTACCCAAAGTACATCAAATAAAATAGGCCTACAAGATATTTTTATCCAACCTTCTATTAACTGATCGTTTTTTCAGTATTATTATTATTATTATTATTATTATTACTACTATTATTATTATTATTAGCCTATTATTTTATTTTCGTTCATGTTCCATCTCTTTACTTAACGTATATGTAAATACTGTGAATGCTCGACATATTCGACATATGTTTTGTGACTGGGATTTTTACTGGAATGCAGTTTAAAGGTTGAATTATATTTTATTTTGTTTCGTCTAATTATAGTGTTTCACTGAGAAATTAATCATTCACGTAGTTTAATTTGTAAATGAAAACAATTGCAAAAGAGTAATTGCAAAATATAGCAAATACTAGCATATAGGGCAGAAGGTTAGGCAAAGTGATACCCAATAAATATAAAAATATAGCCACTTATAAGTCACTTATAATTTATTATTAGCCTGTTATTATTATTATGGCTAGGCTATTATTATTTTAATAACTGGTTAGGGCTAATTTTATTAATGCTTGACAATTATGCCAATAAAGTTTTGACTATATAATTGTATTTATGCCCGTGTGTGACGATAAATGAGTGTGTTTTCATTTACAAATTAAACTACGTGAATGATTCATTCCTCACTAAATTACTAGTCTAATAATTAGACGAAACAAAATAAAATATAATTCAACCTTTAAACTGCATTCCAGTAAAAATCCCAGTCATATAACATATGTCCAGCATTTACAGTATTTACATATAGAACGTTAAGTAAAGAGATAGAACATAAACGAAAATAAAATAATAGGCTAATAATAATAATAATACTGAAAAAACGATCAGTTAATAGAAGGTTGATAAAAATATCTTGTAGGCCTATTTTATTTGATGTACTTTGGGTAATATTTATTAATGATAAACTTCTTTCGAATGCATCGCGCACAGACAGCATTCACATAGACAGCATCCCCTGTTGTTAATATAATCATTTAATAATGTATTCATTTCTATAATAATTAATATAATAATTTCTTAACTCAAAATAAAATGGTAATAAATCTATCTCTGATAATCCCGGGTTACTATGGTCAGGCAGGTTTGTTTACACATTAAACTCCTGGCCACGAGAAGCGCATGTCGTTTCCTCAACATAATAAGACGTGGCCACGAGAAATGGATGTCGTTCCCTCATCATAGCATCTCGTGGCCAGGACATAAGGAAGTCGTTACCTCGACAAAATGATCTCGTGGCCACGACATAATATGACGTTCCCACGAGTTGATATGATGTTCCCACGAATTAATATCTGGTGGCCACGACAAACTTAAGTGAACCGAAGGTGTCCCCTCCTGGTCACCGTAATTTAGACTACTTTAGGTAACGTTTATTCATTATAAACTTAATATGAATGCTGTTTACATTGCGTGCAATATAATAATTTATATTATAAAACAATAAAAGAAATTATGAAATAATCTATAATAATTTATATAATAATTTATTAATTCAAAATAAAATAATAATGAATCCATCTCTGATAATCCCGGGTTGCTATGGTCACGCAGGTTTGTTTATGCAATAAACTCGTGGCCACGAGAAAAATATGTCGTTCCCTCAAAATAAGAAGTCGTGGCATAAGTATGTCCTTACCTCCACAAAACGTTCTCGTGGCCACGATGTAATATCACGTTCCCACGAATTAATATATCGTGGCTGTGTTATATTATCACGTTCCCATGAGTTTATATGTCCTGGCCACGACAAAACTAAGTGAACCTAAGACCTCCCCTCCCGGTCACCGTAGAATACCAGTTTGCTAAACACACTCACGGTCAAAACACGCATCGACTCATTGATACATAAAACACTGATTACATTACACATAACATTACTTGTTTTATTTTAGATATTATTACAATAATGCTGTGACCAGCACCACTGTCCTGGTCGTCCATTTTGAAGAGACTGGTTAATTGTCCTGAATTACGGCTGGTCCCGCACTGATTGTAAGGCAAAACGTGATTGGTTGGAGCAAGAACATGCAACGATTGGTCAGCCCCACGTGGCCGGTATCTGATTGGCTTAAGTAGAAGGTGGGTGGAGTCCATCCATTTGTGGATCAGTGTGCGTCTTGACGCTTGAAATGTTTCAAAATCCACAAATAGGCGCAGCGATTTACAAATGCACAGAGAGCAATCCACAAATACGAGCTGCGATCCACAAATGCACAGAGAGCAATCCACAAATACGCAGCGATCTACAAATGCACAGTACGCGATTCACATATAAATGCGGGGCAAAGTTGTGTTTGTAAAATACAAAAAAATATTTGTGAGTATGTTTTTTATTTGCAATTCTAATTTTTTTACTTGTGAATATAATTCATGTTTGTGGAACTCTAAGATTTATTTGTGGATCTCATTCTATTTATTTTGTGAATATGCTTTGTTTTTGTCAATCGCTTTACATTTATTTGTGGATCATAATGTATTTATTTGGAAGTATGCAACAATTCTAACTCCATATTATGTAACTCCATAGTATTTTACAAACACAACTTTGCCCCGCATTTATATGTGAATCGCGTACTGTGCATTTGTAGATCGCTGCGCGTATTTGTGGATTGCTCTCTGTGCATTTGTGGATCGCAGCGCGTATTTGTGGATTTTGAAACATTTCAAGCGTCAAGACGCACACTGATCCACAAATGGATGGACTCCACCCACCTTCTACTTAAGCCAATCAGATACCGGCCACGTGGGGCTGACCAATCGTTGCATGTTCTTGCTCCAACCAATCACGTTTTGCCTTACAATCAGTGCGGGACCAGCCGTAATTCAGGACAATTAACCAGTCTCTTCAAAATGGACGACCAGGACAGTGGTGCTGGTCAGAGCATTATTGTAATAATATCTAAAATAAAACAAGTAATGTTATGTGTAATGTAATCAGTGTTTCATGTATCAATGAGTCGATGCGTGTTTTGACCGTGAGTGTGTTTAGCAAACTGGTATTCTACGGTGACCGGGAGGGGAGGTCTTAGGTTCACTTAGTTTTGTCGTGGCCAGGACATATAAACTCATGGGAACGTGATAATATAACACAGCCACGATATATTAATTCGTGGGAACGTGATATTACATCGTGGCCACGAGAACGTTTTGTGGAGGTAAGGACATACTTATGCCACGACTTCTTATTTTGAGGGAACGACATATTTTTCTCGTGGCCACGAGTTTATTGCATAAACAAACCTGCGTGACCATAGCAACCCGGGATTATCAGAGATGGATTCATTATTATTTTATTTTGAATTAATAAATTATTATATTAATTATTATAGATTATTTCATAATTTCTTTTATTGTTTTATAATATAAATTATTATATTGCACGCAATGTAAACAGCATTCATATTAAGTTTATAATGAATAAACGTTACCTAAAGTAGTCTAAATTACGGTGACCAGGAGGGGACACCTTCGGTTCACTTAAGTTTGTCGTGGCCACCAGATATTAATTCGTGGGAACATCATATCAACTCGTGGGAACGTCATATTATGTCGTGGCCACGAGATCATTTTGTCGAGGTAACGACTTCCTTATGTCCTGGCCACGAGATGCTATGATGAGGGAAGACATCCATTTCTCGTGGCCACGTCTTATTATGTTGAGGAAACGACATGCGCTTCTCGTGGCCAGGAGTTTAATGTGTAAACAAACCTGCCTGACCATAGTAACCCGGGATTATCAGAGATAGATTTATTACCATTTTATTTTGAGTTAAGAAATTATTATATTAATTATTATAGAAATGAATACATTATTAAATGATTATATTAACAACAGGGGATGCTGTCTATGTGAATGCTGTCTGTGCGCGATGCATTCGAAAGAAGTTTATCATTAATAAATATTACCCAAAGTACATCAAATAAAATAGGCCTACAAGATATTTTTATCAACCTTCTATTAACTGATCGTTTTTTCAGTATTATTATTATTATTAGCCTATTATTTTATTTTCGTTTATGTTCTATCTCTTTACTTAACGTTCTATATGTAAATACTGTAAATGCTGGACATATGTTATATGACTGGGATTTTTACTGGAATGCAGTTTAAAGGTTGAATTATATTTTATTTTGTTTCGTCTAATTATTAGACTAGTAATTTAGTGAGGAATGAATCATTCACGTAGTTTAATTTGTAAATGAAAACACACTCATTTATCGTCACACACGGGCATAAATACAATTATATAGTCAAAACTTTATTGGCATAATTGTCAAGCATTAATAAAATTAGCCCTAACCAGTTATTAAAATAATAATAGCCTAGCCATAATAATAATAACAGGCTAATAATAAATTATAAGTGACTTATAAGTGGCTATATTTTTATATTTATTGGGTATCACTTTGCCTAACCTTCTGCCCTATATGCTAGTATTTGCTATATTTTGCAATTACTCTTTTGCAATTGTTTTCATTTACAAATTAAACTACGTGAATGATTAATTTCTCAGTGAAACACTATAATTAGACGAAACAAAATAAAATATAATTCAACCTTTAAACTGCATTCCAGTAAAAATCCCAGTCACAAAACATATGTCGAATATGTCGAGCATTCACAGTATTTACATATACGTTAAGTAAAGAGATGGAACATGAACGAAAATAAAATAATAGGCTAATAATAATAATAATAGTAGTAATAATAATAATAATAATAATAATAATACTGAAAAAACGATCAGTTAATAGAAGGTTGGATAAAAATATCTTGTAGGCCTATTTTATTTGATGTACTTTGGGTAATATTTATTAATGATAAACTTCTTTCGAATGCATCGCGCACAGCAGCATTCACACAGACAGCATCCCCTGTTGTTAATA
Source organism: Cirrhinus mrigala (assembly GCA_036247105.1). Taxonomy (NCBI): domain Eukaryota; kingdom Metazoa; phylum Chordata; class Actinopteri; order Cypriniformes; family Cyprinidae; genus Cirrhinus; species Cirrhinus mrigala. The sequence goes on from JAMKFB010000088.1 coordinate 38,941, forward strand.
TAATCATTTAATAATGTATTCATTTCTATAATAATTAATATAATAATTCCTTAATCCAAAATAAAATGGTAATAAATCTATCTCCGATAATCCCGGGTTACTATGGTCAGGCAGGTTTGTTTACACATTAAACTCGTGGCCACGAGAAGCGCATGTCGTTTCCTCAACATAATAAGACGTGGCCACGAGAAATGGATGTCGTTCCCTCATTATAGCATCTCGTGGCCACGACATGAGGATGTCCTTACCTGGACAAAATGATCTCGTGGCCACGACATAATATGACGTTCCCACGAGTTGATATGACGTTCCCACGAATTACTATCTCGTGGCCACGACAAACTTAAGTGAACCGAAGGTGTCCCCTCCCGGTCACCATACTAAATAACATAGGCATACAAGAAAACATTTTTACCCATCCCTCAATCGTCTTCAAAATATTTGAATATTATTATTAGGCCATTATTATCACCATCATCTTTATCAACATCATTATTATTAGCCTATTATTATATTTTTATATTTTCCCTTCATTTCGATCTTACATAACGTTCTTATTATTAATAATAATAATAATAATAATAATAATAATAAGAAGAAGAAGAAGAAGAAGAAGAAGAATATACAAATATTAAATTAAATGTTTAATGTTAGTAAAAATGTTTTAAACAACTCTGATAATCCCAGGTTGCTATGGTCAGGCAGGTTTGTTTATGCAATAAACTCCTGGCCACGAGAAATGGATGTCGTTCCCTCAACATAGCATCTCGAGGCCACGACATCGTTACCTCGACAAAACGATCTCGTGGCCACGACATAATATGACGTTCCCACAAATTAATATCTCGTGGCCACGTTATATTATCACGTTCTCACGAGTTTATATGTTGTGGCCAGGACAAAACTAAGTGAACCGAAGACCTCCCCTCCCGGTCACCGTAGAATACCAGTTTGCTGAACACACTAACGGTCAAAACACGCATCGACTCATTGATACATGAAACACTGATTACATTACACATAACATTACTTGTTTTATTTTAGATATTATTACAATAATGCTGTGATGAGCACCACCGTGCTGGTCGTCCATTTTGAAGAGACTGGTTAATTGTCCTGAATTACTGCTGGTCCTGCACTGATTGTAAGGCAAAACGTGATTGGTTGGAGCAAGAACATGCAACGATTGGTCAGCCCCACGTGGCCGGTATCTGATTGGCTTAAGTAGAAGGTGGGTGGAGTCCATCCATTTGTGGATCAGTGTGCGTCTTGAGCTTGAAATGTTTCAAAATCCACAAATACCTGCAGCGATTTACAAATGCACAGAGAGCAATCCACAAATACGCGCAGCGATCTACAAATGCACAGTACGCGATTCACATATAAATGCGGGGCAAAGTTGTGTTTGTAAAATAAAAAAAATATTTGTGAGTATGTTTTTTATTTGCAATTCTAATTTTTTTTACTTGTGAATATAATTCATGTTTGTGGAACTCTAAGATTTATTTGTGGATCTCATTCTATTTATTTTGTGAATATGCTTTGTTTTTGTCAATCGCTTTACATTTATTTGTGGATCATAATGTATTTATTTGGAATTATGCAACAATTCTAACTCCATAAAGGTGCGTTCACGTCATATCGTAATTCCTGTAATTACGAGATTCCAACTTGTAAAAAGCGTTCACGTCCTCGTAGAACTGGTAATTACAACTTGTGAACTGGGAGTCTTCTGAGAGCTACGACTTGTACCACATGACCGCTGTACCACCTGACCAATGTAGGCTCTGTTCAGGCGTTGATAGTGTTACCATAGAAAAGCATAATTCCGAGTCTGAGGACATGAACAGCTCCGAGTAGAACGTCACATGTTGTCATCTCGAAATTACGGTAATTACGATATGACGTGAACGCAGCATATGACTTGTACCACATGACCGCTGTACCACCTGACCAACGTAGGCTCTGTATAGCCGTTGGTAGTGTTGCCATAGAAAAGCATAATTCCGAGTTTGAGGACGTGAACAGCGCCGAGTAGAACGTCACATGTTGTCATCTCGAAATTACGGTAATTACGATATGGCGTGAACGCAGCATAAGCTCTAGGGAGCTACAAACGCACACCACTACTGCACATGTGAACACATAATCATTTGCACAAATCTAGACTGGATTAATAGAGGTGTTACAAAGAGTAAAATTGTAGTTTTTACTTTTCTTAATACTTTTTAACATTATGGTTTGAGTAAAGATTATTTATGCCTCTTACTGAAAAAAACATCCTGAGCTTAGACATGAGATCAAACTGTCAGGAAAATCAACTGAACCCAGCTGTAGAAAAAAAAAAAAGAAAAAAAAAGGGAAGAAAATCCCTAAACATGAACTGACATATATGTAATGTGTACCTCTTTTGTTGTTGTATGTTTAGGTAAAATTATGAGCTTTGTAACTTCTGAAAGTTCCTCAGCACTTATTCTGCACAAAAACTATTTTTTTCACATGATTTAATTACATTTTTCCAGAAGGAAATTATAAACACATCGAAGTGTGTCTATATTATGGAAAATTATCTGTTTAACTGGAAGCTGGAAGCTGACCAGCTGAAGATGACGGTGTGTGCAGGTCTACCAGCTCTCAGTTGGTCTGTCAGTGATCTTTTTGAGCTTTTCTTGAGTCTATGTACTTTTTAAAAAGACCTCATAGATAAGTTCTCCTCCAATAAGGACTGGACATGGACAAGTAGAGTTTTGTGGTCTTTATGGTGATGTCAAGAGCCTGTGGTCTCCTCCTAAACCAGCTGGTGGCACTAGAGGGAATTCTCTCAGTGAAATATCCACTGTATAAAGCTTCTGTTTTCTCTTCACCAGGTTTAGAAGTAGAGGTTTTGGCAACTTGTAACAAATGATTGTCATCGTACAGTTTTATGGTGGTTTTATGTTTATTTTTCCAAAATAAATTTCAGGTTGCAATTTTGGTCCTTTAAAAATAAGGGAAAGCACATGATGTGTGGCAGCCCATACTCAGAATTTGTGCTCTGCATTTAACCCATCCAAGTGCACACACAGTAGTGAGATGTGAACAAACACACACACACACTGCAGTGCCCAGAAAGCTGTTGGGGGTTCAGCGGCTTGCTCAAGGGACTCACTTCAGTCGTGGTATTGATCGATACTGAATATTCACTCCCTTCACCCTCAATTCTGGCCAGAGCTGGGACTCAAACCCACAACCTTTTGGTTACAAGCCCGACTCTCTAACCATTAGGTCACAGCTGGCCCATACAACAGTGTACTGTGAGAATAGTGAACATGCAAAAGACACACAACACAACAGTGTTTTACATTTATAAGAGTAAACTGAGCATAAAGCAGATTTTTTTTTTTTTTTTGATTGCAGACTCGTTGTGAAGATTATGATAGTTTCACTAAAGAGAGATGCTGATGAGTCTCAAAATATCCACTAGGCTAATGCAAAAGGAGAATTTGTTTTTTTCATGGCAGAGCACAAATACTATCCACAAATAGAAAAAGTTGTAGCGCCAAAAACTCATCCAAAAATCCAGCAGACAAAAATATAAAATGCGTAGATCCAAAAATACAATAATATAAAGATGAAAGAGATCCACACTCATCCAGATTCAGCCAAAAAGTCTTTTCATTTATTGTTCAGAGGTCACAAAAATATGTGAAAAACCACAAGTTGTGTTTGTTAACATTAATGCACTGTGCACTAACATAAACAATGAACAACTGTGTTTTTATTAACTACCATTAACAAAGATTAATAAGTAGTGTAATGAATGTTTTATTCATTGTTTATTCAAGTTATTTAATACATTCATGTTAACAAACGATACCTTATTGTAACGCCACGCCAGCAGAGGGAGCCCTCGCCCATTGACTCTCTGTTGCCGCTCCCTCTGCTGCTTCTTTGGTTACTTCCTGTTTTCTGGATTACGCTATTGTCTTGCCCTGGATGTTACTGTTTGCTGGTGTCTGACCCTGCCTGTCTTGACTACGATCTGTTAAATAAAGCTCGCATTTGGATCTATCACGCTTCACAAGAGTCCCGTTACACTTATTTTAAAGTCTTACTACATATTTTATGTTTCATGTGTTTCATATTTTATTAATTTACCTCTAAAATATTTGAAATCAAATTTAGACCGAGGAACTATTGAACTCAAGTTCAGACTGACGTCTCATCAGCGTTTGGTTCTGTGTGTGTTCAGTCAGAGCTCAGATATGAGAGCTGAGATCAAAGATAAACCAACAACCAGAAACCAGTAGAAAAAAAAAAAAGGAAGAGGCACTGATGGAGAGAGAGAAGTAATTGACCAAGACTTTGAATGTGCTTATGCCATGAGCACAGCATTATAGAAATCTATCTATCTATCTAGGTAAGACACGGCTGTTTTTTTTTTTTTTTTTTTTTTTTTTTTTTTTTGCCATTAAATATAAGCCATTAAACATAAACTGACATGTTTTACAGACTAGAATGCATGAATGTTTTCAGCCTGAGAATTCTGTGTTGTTGTTTTTTGTTTAGCTGTCATTATGAGATTTGTGATTTCTGAAAGTTGCTTAGCAGTTATTATACAGAGATAAAAAATATACATATATACATATATATATATGTATATATATATAATTTTTTTTTTTCCTCCCTTGTTTATGCACTTACATTTTTTCAGCTGGATATCGCACAGAGATCAAAGAAAGACTAAATATGCAACCAAATCTGAAATTATTTGATTTACTCACTGAACCTCACCAATTTCGCTGGCTGCTGGAAAATCACTGGAGATGAAGGTCAGATTGTCCATCTTCACCATCATTAGTGTGTTTGCAGGTCTACCAGCTCTTGTTTGGTCTGTCAGTGATCTAATTCATCACAGAAGGAATGGACACCGTATTTCAGTCTTCACCATCCTCCTCCTCCTCACTTACTTTGTTGAGCTTTTCTTGAGTCCCTACATACTGATAAAACTTTTCTTAGGTGAGGTGTTCTGGTATAGAAATTGGACATGCTGGGGTTTTTTTATCTTTATGGTCATCCTCAAGAGACTGTGGTGTTCTCTTAAACCAGCTGGTGGCGCTAGAGGGAATTCTCTCAGTGAAATATCCACTGTATACTGCTTGCATTTTCTCTTCACCATGTTTTATAATTTCCTATATACTTGTGTTTCTCTGTATCATTCTTGTTCAAATATTTTTATATCCTATTAATTATTTCTTTCTTGTTATACTTGTGTTGATTGTGACAGTGATCACATGGATAATATCTTGTGGAGCTTCATGTTCTGCTGATCGTCACTCTCACACATCCAGGAAACCTGATTGCCATATTGTGGTTGTTTTCATATTCACTCTGCTGGTGCTTTATCTGCTCTATTATGTGTTTGTTTACTTTTTAATCTTTGATCGATTTTCACCAAAGCTTCGGACTATTTGGCTAATTCCTTATTTCCTGAGAACAGTGAGATTGATTTCAGATCCTCTCCTGTGTGTGCTGGTCTGCAGGCAAAATCTCAGTATTTAAACATCATAAAACCCAGAAAAGACTAGTTTAGTCTGAGGATGTCTGTTAAGATAGGCTGGTTGTGATGTCAACTTCTGTTGAAAAAAAAAAAAAAAAGTCTGTGATCATCGTTGTCTGATTCTCCTTTTCATGACTGGCACATTCAGTCTGCAACTACGAAACCACGTAGTGGTTTGTGTTTGCATCAGTTGCTGCTGAAAGTTTGGATGGTCCCTTTGGTCTTTGGTATTGAAGGATTACAAATTTAAGAATCTGTTTAAAATATGCTGATCTTATGTTCTGACATAGCATCACATAAAAACTAAGGTGAATTATATTGTATTTAGCATTTAAGGTAAATATGATGTTATCAGACAAATGGTTCTCTCAAGCAAAGTTTGTAGCAAGAGGTTCCTGCCAGTTCCTGTTCTTTTATTGTAAGTCAAATGAGCCAGATTACTGAGATGTTCACCTTTTGTTTGTAATGGCTCTTGGTGCCTCTGCCCCAGTCTTTGAGTAGTTATGATGATTGGATTAGGACTGGTGTAAATGGTGCAGGCTATACCTGAAGACTTCATTTGCATGCTTTGTTTGGGGTCGTCACCCAGGTGCTTTGTCTCCATTTCTGGGGACTGCCCCCTAAATGTATATAAACTACAATGTATCACTGCCGTAGTTAGACGACTTTTTGATGACTGCAGCGCCACGCAGCGAGTATCTGAATAAATAGAAACTTCTGCTTCAAGATATCCAAAACGTCTCCTGGTCTCTAAGAAAAATTTCCAACA